>WTSP01005089.1:0-13858 GCA_025331215.1 Actenoides lindsayi
CATAGGAGCAGTTAAAACACACCAGTGATGACAGCTCCAACATCGGAGGTGGAGTAGCTTGGCACATTTGCAGAGCCGTGGGGTCATTAACGCTCTAAGCTGATCTGAACTCACAACCCACCGAAGTCCATGGTCCAATACATACCTCTCTGTGAGTCTAACATGGCCATCAGAAAAATGGTTCATTCATTATATATCATGTTAACAAATACCAGTGAAACAAATATCACTCAACAGGGTCTTGTAACTGTTTTCTCTTGAGACCAAATAAAATATCAAGTTATGTCTAATTTTTCTCCTGAATTTGGCACAGTGGCAGACTTTATGGAATAAAGAGTATCTCTCATCTGAACTTTGAAAACTTTAATATTAATCTCAGTTTTGCCTTCATATGCAATATGATTTTAATGAACCCAGGCAACAATAGGGGAGCTGTTCTCTGGTTAATTTAAAATCTGAACATTTTTCTAGGTTAAAACTAGAGGCTGTGCAGCCACCGAGACTAAAATTGTCTGACCTGAATTTCAATGCTAATGATTTTACATTCTGTTAAGGTTGATTGGTCTCCTTTTTGTTGGCTTCCCATCTTCCCTTAGTAATTTTATTGCAGATTACTAATTTTTCATATATCAGAATCCTACTTCCTGAGCTTAAAAGTTTTTCTCACATATCACACAGGGAAAAACATTCTTCCTGCCAGGGAGAAGTGATAAAGATGAATTAGATAGGATATAGCTAGATATGTCGTTAACAGTTTTCCAAGCTAGTGCCATGTTCAGAGGATTCTGAGTTTTATTGAATGTCTGTAAATCTAGTTGTGTTCCTAATTATGTGTTTGTTTTGAGAAAGTCACTGAAACATAAACATTATTGCATCAGAAATCTAAGCCCAACAATGCAGGCTGGCTTAATGGGTTTTAAATGGATAAAGACTGCAGCTTATAGAATCAAATAAATGAGTTTGATTGATTAAATCATAACTGCAGATGTCTCTTTTAGCATTCCACAAATATGTAGTATAACTTCTGCAGTTTTAGAAAAACTGTCCATGTCTTAAATTAAAATCTAAAAATACAGGATTTATTCCTTCCTAATTAAGGATGTATACAAAATAAGAAAATAAAACCTAAATGTCACATGCATTATATTTTTTTATGCTTAATTTGGGGTCTACTTATGCTTCATTCTTCCCTGTTTCTACCAAAGAAATGCTGAATCAGGGAACTGCCACTTTTAGCTACTTTTATTTGTGGGCAACCAGTCAGGAAACAAACTTTATGTGAAACACTACTATACTTTATGGTAGCAGATTACGTAAATGAGAAGGAAAGAGAAAATTTTTTGTTTCAGTCTTGCCTCATTGAATAAACACGTTAATATGAAGAGTACTTTATTAAGTTTTACTGAGACTGAAAACCATGAGTGCTATATTTTGAATTGTTCAAGTCCAGGGTAGTTGATATCTCCTTTTCTAGTGAGAAGAATTCTAGACCTCATTTTATCCCTGTCAAATGAAAAGATCAGTCACTTGTCCTTATTCTTTGGACTGCTTCAGTTAAATCCTGCAGTTCACAAGTGTGCAAGCTGTTCGTTTCATATATATACATGTATATGTGTGTATATGTTGTAGATATCTCAGTGCCTTCAGCTTGTTTGTATTTTTTTGTCTTGATTGGCTCATTACAGATGATCTTCATTTTCATTAGATACTGACATGCTGCTTCAGCTAAATCTAATCCATAGTACTCTTTTGATGTTTATTTTTCTCAAGACAATCATTTTGAACTTTGTCCTGAGAGAATGCTTAAACACTCATTTTAAAAAACATAATCTCTAAACTGAAAATAGCTTTTTGTGCATTAGACAGCAGTTACTTAAACATTACCGGGTTACTCATTTTATATATATGCACATCGGAGCAACTTATGGTAACCAGCTCTATCACCTGTGCCTTTGCCATGTTTGTGTATTAAATCTTTTATTCTAGCAGCATTGAAATGGGCAGCAAGGGTACTTGGAGGCCATCTTTATAAGCATATTGACTCAATAGTTAAACAAGCACATTGTTTGATTCCTTAATAATTAAACAATCACAGATTTTTCACAATTAGCTTGAAACAGAGAAAGCAGACGGACTACCTGTGTTTTCCTAACACTTCAAGACTTCACTGTGTCTGCAGTATATGCATAAGGGCCGTAGAGCACCCAAGCACACATGGCAAGAGGAAGCTCAAAATGGGTTTCAAGAGGGATGATGCAGCTTGCAGGTGTCTAATGTCTTGTGTCAATAACCATTCCTTCAGTGTGTGCTAGAGACAAAACCCTTCTCCATGCTGAGCTTGTCCACAATAGCAGAATTTGAACTTTAGCTTTTGATAAAACAGATTAATTGAATGCATGTCCTCTATGGTATAAATGATCAATAAACAGAATTGTGGTTATTTTAGGAGACCTGAGATCTGCTACCCTAATAGTTTATTAGATCATTAAACACAAATCACAGTAGGGACTACTCAAGTAAGTCTTCTGAGCTCTGTACACAGCAGAAGAATGTGCCAAAAAAAAGATGTTCAGAAGGTTCAAAATCCTCACTGGAGATCCTCCGCAAACACACTTACACAGCGAACTCAGTGTAGCTTGTTCTTCGTGCTCTGGCATCCACTACCTTGTAGGAATTGCCTCAACCTGAATGTTTTAACATGTAACATAACTAAGAACAAACACTGCAGTTTCACCAAGGATATTGTAGGCAAAAGCATCCAAATATTAACAAGCTGCAGCAAGTTTTTTAAAACACAAACACTATTTTTAGTACAATTGTTTGGCATCACTAGCGAGTTTGTCTTGTACAGTGTGTCTGAGACTCAGTAGGATACCCATTCAGGTCTCCAAGTTGCTACTGACTCTGTAGAAGACATCAGGGAAAAGTCTTCATAGCTTTTCTGGGTTCCATTCACTGAGGAATTCTCTCTTGAATGGGTTGGGGTTAACTGTCTTGTTTGAGATATTAGGAAAATGCATATGAATTAATGCCTTAGTTAGAAGCAAAATGGATGTGATCTCACAGAACACCTGAGACCTCAATTCATCAGGCTCTCCTGGACTTGAAACAAGCTGATACATCTTTTGCGCCTGGGGCTAATAATGCTTCATTTACATCTCAGAGGTATTTATGAGGTAAAACAATCAAGACAGAGTAACTCTCAGAGATTATGCTAATTGAAGTGAAAAACTAGCTTAACACACAAAATGAGCTTGATACTAGCAGGTGAAAACTTCTAATACAGATTTCATACATGTCATTAAATCAAATCCCAAATGGGACAGCCTGATAGTCAGAAGGCACATGATATAAGGTTACACCTATCATTTAAATCTCAAAGAAGATCCAAGCATCTATGCAAAATCTTAGAATCTTGAGATAAACTTCATGGATTAGCAGGGTTTTTTTTCTGTGTTACTGAGATCCTACAAGACTCTTTACAGTACAACAAAATGAATTTTGTGACACATGTTTTACTATCTGGAGTCATCCAGAGTCAGTACAGTTGCAAATGAAACAGATGTGCAGTTGTTCACACAGAAAATCTTTATTAGCCTTCCTACTGGCCAGGCAATAATTTCATCATTTTGCAGACTATGTTAGGAGGTTTTCCTTCACTAAATGCTCTGATGACAGATGCTGATTCAGGACAAATATAAACTTGATAAACTTGAAGCCATTTTTATTTTGCACAATGAACTTGATGGGCTTTTTTTTCTTATTTCACTGTATAAACCAGTGATCTTTCAGTTGATTACTTTTTCTATCAGTGTTTAAAAGCTTCTCTTTTAAAAATGAGATCAGTTCTGCTCATAAGTGAACGTGACAGCAGACAAAGTGTAGAGATTTTCCAGTTCTAAATAATCTGTTCTCAACTCAAACTACAAAGGACAGCAGGTAACCACAGAGCAGGACTTACTCAATGTAAGCAAGCATCACTTGGAGAGATTTAAGAGTCTTGTCCAGTCTGTACAGAAGGCTGATAGATGCTACCTGCATATCCTCTATTAAGACTCCAAATACAAATCATTATATTTGATCTTTCATCTGTCATCTACAAAAGGTCATGTTCCATTCATCTCCTTTTTTCACCTTTTATTTTCACTAGAGAAATAAAACCCATTAGTACTTAACAGCTTCATAACACTGTCTCTTTAGGTGTGTCTCATGCTTTCCTGATAAGAGGTCCTTCAGTGGTTGCAGCAGCTGAAAAGAGCCAATAACTGTATTCTGAACAGTGTTTTGAACAGTGACTGAAGATAACAGCTGCCTGAGGTTGCTGGAATTGCACACACTGAGATCTCTGTGGAGGGGATCAGGCCTTCTAAACCTAATCCGTCTTTCACATTAATTGACCTAACTGATGTGATACAATACTCTTGCTTGATGGGTTCTCTGAAAAGCTGAAAGCAGCCTGTGTGGTTATTTGTGACACTTTCAAATGATCAGCTCTCATTATTACTTGAGAAAGTGAACAGTAACAGAAGCAAGGGATCAGGTTAAGATTGCTGTGAAGAGAGTCTTCTAAATTACTAAATTACTTGGTGCATTGCAAGCACCCTCTGTGGTGTTTTTGCCAAAATCCACCTTCAGTTCATTGTTTCTCTTCCCATACTTTCCCCCCCTGTTTTCAGCCCAAAGTACTGAATAATTATTGAGCAAAAATAAGCTTTCCCTAAAAAAATAACAGATTTTGTTCTTCAGTTTAGAATGGTTAGCCTCAAGAATTCAAAACTCCAATGACTTTACACTTGTCAACTCAGTTTTTTGGGGAGTGGTGAAAGTAACAAGTACTTGTACTGAAGCACTGAATGTTTGCAGTAACAGCTCACACTCAGAGCTCTGCTTTTTATTTTTCTCCTGCGTGTGAACATGGGAAGCAGTCTCCAGTCTGTTCCACATCATCACTGCATCATCCAAACAGCCCACAGCACTGAAAATGCTGGTGTTGAAACTCCTTCACAGTAGAGGCAAGAGTTTTCTCTCACCCTCTACAGTTCCAGCAGCAGAAGGTGACTGATGGCCAGTGCAGGAGGAGCCTACACTGAGACCAAACTGCTTCAGGTCTCCTGGTGGCCAAAAATTTTCCTCCCAGAGCCTCACCATGAGAGGTGGATGCTGACAGCTTAGTCTGACTTGTCCAAAACTGAGGAATTCTATAAGCTTTAAACTGGAACTTTCTTTTAACTTGGAAATGGCATTTCCTAAGATTTCTATTTCTGCACATGTCCAAGTTACAGGGATGGAGGGAATGGAAACACATCCGCCTGGTCCCTGCATTTCGGGGGTGAGGTTGAGCTGTTCCTGCAAAACAGGCTAATTCTCTTCAGCAGGATGAGATGGTAGAGGGCCATTTCCTCACAGAGGCAGGCTCCTGCCAAGCCCAGCAGATCCCCCTTCCCCTTCCCCACGTGGATCTGCAAGTCAGTCTGATCACAGTCAGCATGACCCAGATATCTCCCCTGGGACTCTCACAGGGAGTCCCACACACAAGTTGGGAGGCATCTGCATGCTTTGGACAGCACCGCTTGACCAGAGGCAGGTTTTGTGCCTGCACTAAGCAAAGTAGTAGACAAACATCATATTTTCCTGTACTTTGTTATGTTTCTGGATACTTTATGAAGTTTTTCATGAAGCATATGGAAAAGAAGTTTATCAGAAGTAGTCAGCATGAATTTACAAAGGGGAAATCATTCTTGACTAAACTGATAGCCTTCTGTGATGTTATGACTGAATGGATAGATGCAGGGAGACCAGTAGATGTTGTCTACCTTGACCCTAGCAAGGCTTTTCATGCAGTCTCCCACAACATCCTCGTGGGTAAGCTCAGGGATTGTGGGATAGAAAAATGGACAGTGAGATGGATTAAGAACTGGCTACAAAATAGAGCCCAAAGAGTGGTGATCAATGGAGCAGAGTCCAGCTGGAGACCTGTAACTAGTGGAGTCCCCCAGGGATCAGTGCTGGGTCCAGTCCTGTTTAACATCTTTATCAGTGACCTTGATGATGGGAGAAAGTGTCCTCTCAGCAAGTATGCTGATGACACAAAACTGGGAGGATTGGCTGATTCACCTGATGTCTGTGAATGAGGAAGAACTTCTTTATCATAAGGGTTATGGAGCACTGGAACAGACACCCCAGAGAGGTTGTGGAGTCTTCTTCTCTGGAGACTTTCAAGACCTGTCTGGATGCATTTCTGAGTGATCTGCCCCAGTTTTGGTCCTGCTTTATCAGAGGGTTGGACTTGATGATCTTCTGAGGTCCCTTCCAACCCCTAACGTTTTGTGATAGTCAGCACTGACCACAGACAGCCATCACACTTAGATGTATCATGATCAATCTTCTGAACAGTTCTTTCATTTGCTTGTTTGGGGTTTTTTTTACTATTCCTGAGAAGCATTATACGAATAATGAACCCTTTCTTAATTATCAAATTTACATCTATTTTATGGTGTTTATTATTTGGATTATTACACTTTTCTTTCTCTCTAGAATATGCTTTGTTTATATACTTATAAACAGAAATCATATCTTTCTCTTTTAGACTTCATTTATTTTCACTGAATACACAATCATATGAAGTGAAAAGGAGAAAAACATTTTTTTTTTTACACCTGTTTAATTTGCTTGGAAAATTCTGACCACACTTGAGATATTGCAGTTCCTGTTCACAGTCTTCTTTCTTTTATCTCCAGGTTTATGAAGAGTTCCAAAATATCACAACTTTCCCCTCTCAAGCCACAAATTTATAGCTTAAGTTCTTAGTTTTACTCGGTAGCAGAAGCTTGAAGTTAAATAAAAAAGGTAGATTTGAACAGTAATGTTGAATGAAGGGAAAACAATTTTCAAAGTGATTTAACCAAACAGTAAAAAGACAATAAAATGGGATGTATTTGCAACAAATTAATCTGATTATAATATTATGCTGCAATGCAGCTAACAGATGGAAATTGAAGAGGAAGATCTATGTTTCTGTTATAATAAAGAGAAATTGAGAGAGGCCTATCAAGGGAAAAAAATATATATGTTCACACAAACTATGTATTATTTTTTTACAGTTTATAGCCCCAAACCATTAATATGCACACAACTACTGAACTCGATAGACTGCAATGTGGGAAAATTGCAAAGTTTTAATTAGCACTCCTGTGATTGAAGATCCTGGATATAGTTTTATTATGCAAAAGCATTTCCATTTTTAATGTGTCTTGTTTTCATGTCTATTACTAAAATGACTGGCTTTCCCTTTTTGCCATTTATAAAAACATTTGTTTGAAATACTGCACCAAAATGTGGCACACATGTATCTGACTCTCAAAAGGCTTGTAATGTTTATGGAATAGTTTTGCAGTTTATAAATTGCTTTACCCCTGCACTCGTTTGTAGTTAAGAAGATGAAATGATCAAATGGCAAGGAACTGCATATCCAGTAGTTTGAGTCATTTTGGTACATCAACTAAAATAATTTAGTGAGGGTAAAACATCCAGTTCTGTCAGAGCAGAGTATCATGTGCCTACTCTCTACTGCTCATTACCAATCCATCACAGCAGCAGTTCTGCCTTTCCTGCTGCTTACACTGCAATGGCATCTGGAGGCTTCATTGGAAATGGATGCTCCACGGTGAATTTGGAAATCACTGGACCAGTCCACAGAAAAGAAATCCACTAAATGCTACTGAACGCAAAGGCATGATCTCCAATTCTGAAAGTTCATGGTTGTCATCTCCCCACTCTCACTTTCTGTCCTCTGCATCTGCCATGATGTATGTGAAGAACCCAATGGTCTGACTCCCTGTGTCTACTCCTAGATGAAGAATGCTTGGGAAAGAAATCCTTCAAGGGTAGGTTTCCAGCTACAGTAGAAGAAGTGCTCCCACTCTACAGCAGCGTTTGCTCCATTTGCTGCTGGAGGGAGCTGGTTCCCATACAGACAGGAGGAGATTCACACTTCTTCATACCCATCCTGAAGAAGTGTTGTGTCATTGGATATATGTTCAGAAATGGATTTTTATATTTTATACTGATATCATTTTGCACTAAAAATACCTCCTGGAAACAAGGATTGACACCCTTCCTGGCTTGGATCCCTTTTAGGTGGGGGACTTCTCAGTCTGTTCTTTCTACCCCCTTATCTTTTCTTTTCAGGTGCCCTATACTGGGCCGCTGGACACATGGCATTGAAGACAGAGTGCAAGCAGTTACCAAAATACCTCATAACTTGCTGGTTATACAATGAGCATGGTGGGTCTTATTTCCATACACAACAACTGAGATTAATCTTCCAGCATATGGGGTGAACCTTTTATTCAGTGTCCCCTGGGAGAGTGGGCAGCACCCTTCTCCTGTAAACCAGGCTTGCACCTGAATTTTCAAAGTATCTTGGAGGCAACATTTTTTTTCCCAGCTAGGTTATATCCTTTTTTTTCCCCTAAAGATAAATTACCATGTCTACCATTTCCCATCAAAGCAGAGAGATAAATATAACTTACTCCCGTTTCCCTTCACCCTCTTTCCCCAAGTACAACAGCTCAACTGATACCTCATTAACTCACCCAGACCTTGTGAATCTCCTAAATTAAATTGATAAAAACCTAAATAAGGTACATTATATTAACTGAGAGATTTATATGGATTTCTTTGTTAAAGATTTCTGTGTTTCAGGACCATGCAGTGCACAACGATACACATTTGTAGAAACTAACTGACTTTAGTCATATGACCTGTGACCAGAGTGTGTCCTCTGCTCCAGGTGCAGAATGCTGCCTTGCTTCCTGGTTATAGAGAGTCAGAGTTATAGAGTCAGGCTGAAACTATGGTCCTTAGATTTTGAACACAGACTCCCCAGAGAAATCTTGTTTTCCTGAAATTACAGAGCTTGCAAATGCATGTACACACGAATCTTCCCTATTTCAGAACATGTCTGCTACAACACATGTCACCTGGGAGAATCTCACTTGTGTCTTTTAACTCCAGAAGCTCTGTAGATAAGTTTTTTAGCATATTCATTTCTGATTTCCCTTTGGCCATACTTTGTGGATTAAACTTTTTTTTTTTTTAATGTCAAGCCTAACACCTTTCAATTTCCCAATTCATCCTTTAAGTATTTTGTGTTTTTTACTGCTTGTGTTTGGTTGGTTGGTTTTTAAATGTAGCACAACTGCACTAGGGGTCCAGTGAAGATTTTAGGGAGTTATTGGGTTCTTTTTAGCCTCCAAGATGCATCTATGTGGCCTTTGGGGGAATTTCATGATTCATTTTTGAGTAGTTGTTCCACTTTATGTAGCTTGCTTTTGCAAAAGAGAACACCTGCATGTGGGATTTATTTGATAATGATATGATAATAAGCCTGCCCTGCTCCGGTTGCTACTACAGTGACTCTCCTCTAATGTCTTGAACTTGGTCCTACAGACCACTCCATATCAAAGCACAGCATTTTCAAGGATAAGATAAAACTGCCTTTCTGAGCAGTGTTTAGTGAATGCAGGAATCCTCACCACATCTCAGCTCGAGGTGCTGACATGTTCTTTCCGTAGATAGCTGAAACCTCCCGCTGCTGCTACCTGATATCCTTTAGACTTAATAACTGTCATGACTCTGATCACAGAATCAGTACAAATCTTAGTACTTAATATGGGGACATCCACCCACAAGGATTACATCGTGGGCTGCTTCTGTGACATTTTTGCACTTCATGTACTTCTCTTGTAGGAAGCATCACTGAGCATCTTCACTCTGTTACTCATGTAAAGTTCATTGCCAGGTAACACTCTCCCACTGACCTTGTTTCCCTGAAGTATTCCAGGAGCTTGTAATGGCAGGGTTATCACTGATGCCAAGCATAGTTCCTCTGCTTTTATTTTTTATCTCAGGAACTCTGCAGGTTTTGCTGCCAACATGAAGTCACCTTGCAATTTTCTCTGATGTCACTGATCCAAGTGATCATGGATTCCTACTGTCATCCACTGCTTCTCCTTGCTTTTAAGAAGACCCTCTTCACTCCAGGAGCTTTTTCAGACCTTGAGTTGACATCCACTGAAGTGTGTGACACATCCAAGATACTAAGCTCTTCCTTTCTAGCAGATAACCCTCCTTCCTAATGACTTACATCCTGCCTTGTAGTACATGGAGTGCTTCAGCAAGAAATCATCTCCATAAGACTCTTCTGTGAACCCGTGTTTCTCTCCGGTGCTGCATCTCAGCCACTCTCATGTCAGAAGAACAAACCTGTCCTCTCACTGGGTACATACACATTAGGCCTGGTCAGCTTGGACATTGACCAGTAGCCTAGGTGACATCCCACACTTCTGAGGGACCTCAAACAGCATTTTGTGCTTAAATAGTTTGTGGGTTTTAGTGGGTATAGCTTTTATCTCCTTTGGAGGAGTCATTAAGGATACTCTCCTCTTCCTTTGCTCTATCATTATTAAGACAATGAGCAATGCATGAGAACTACCCAAAGATGTGGTGGATGTTAGCTGTGGTGGATGTTAGCTGTGGTGGATATTAACTCTTCTGGTACTGACTGAACTGCTTTGCCAAGTAAAAGGTTCAGGAAGACACATCATTGAGACCAAAGAAGCTATTGCAATGTAAAGGTCATCTTGTAAAACTGGAGAATGGATAGAGCGTGCTTTATTTGTTTGAATAGCTATAATTTTAAAATACATGTGCAACTTTACTATTTTCTTTACAAAGATCTCCTTTGCCAACATCTGCCAACATTTAGTGACACATAATATTTTTCAATGTAACAAATTCAAATGATAAAATCCAAGCACTGGCAGGTAAAACCAGGTGTAGGCTCACACATCAATGAGTTGATGTCTATGTATTTATGAAATTATCTCTCAGTAGCTGCATAAAGAGAATTCTTGGTGAGGGCAATAGAAACTAGCATACTAATATCAGGAAAGTAGAGGGTTATATTGCTGATGTTCTTGCTGTTAACTCATAGCCACTGGGAAAAAAACTAATTAGTAAGCCGGTAAACATGAAAAATCAGCCCCTGTAGGTGCAAAGGGAAATGCATTTTCTTTTCCCACTCTGTAAGTATATGAAAGTGGATTTTAATTTAAAATCACAAAGGTTAAAGCTTTAAAACAATCTCAAACTACAGAAAGTTGAGTACTTTATTACCTAGTGCTTGCACAAAAAATTGGGAAGCAATATAAAATTCAAAATATGGATTATCTTTTAATGTGAGAATAAATCATAAAAATTAAGGTGTTCAAATCCTTAATAATAATCTAAGGAATATTCAGAATTACCATGTAGTCCTGTGCCATAAAATCTTTTGTTAACTTTAAATACATCATGCTGGCATACAGCTCGATTTTTTCAGTTAAAGAAAAGTCTAATGTAAGACTGAAGGAAAATGAAGTCTTTGAGTTTCTCAGTAAAATTTTATGGATAAAAATTTAAATTGTTGCTTGTGGTTTTGGCCTAAATAATCCCAAATTACAAATTGTTTCTATAGTTTTTGTTTCTATAATTTTGGGCCCTAGCAACATTCTTCAACATTTATTGCAGTTCAAATATCCACCACAAGCCGCTTTTCACTCCCTTATTACTTATATTAAGTATAAATGCCTTGCTATCTATTTAGAAGGAAGAAAATATGAATAGAAGTAACATTTCATCCATCAATCATTTACAAGAAAACAATGTTAAAATAAGGCAGATCAGTGATAAAAAATATGACTCTATAAGTTTCTCCCAAAGGCCCGTAAAATAACACTGACTTTTTTTGCTGTGTGTCTAGAGCCGTGGCTGGTCACAACAAACCTCTTCTGCTCTTGGGCTTGCATATCAATAGCCGGACCATAGAAAACTCAGTGAAACCACTTTGACCATCCCACTGAACGGAACACTATGAGTTAGTTATTGTTTGCAGTCCTGTTGAGAAGCGGAAAAAGTTCTGGTTCACTCCAACAAAACAACATATTGCTTCTGATAAGAACAACTGCAGAGTTTCTATGTTGCTCACCTATCTGAGGATTCCCAAACTATTTTCCAATTTTCTTCCCAGTTTCAGTGGGGAATGCAGATAACACAGGCTCAAGAAATGAAAAGCAAACCCTTGCAAAGCCAGTCTTTGTCATACTGAAATCTTTCCTGCCAGACTATGCAGGGAACATCACAGATTATAATTTCTCATCCTATTGCAGTAGATTGGAGCCAAAACAGCTCTGTGATATAGGGCAAAAGGGAAATAAGACATGGAGAGAAACTCTCTCGCTTTTTCCTTTTATGCTTTTTTTTTTTTTTAACTTTCACTTAGCTTTTTATGATTGTAAAAAGGGTAGGAGCAGCACCACCCAGTTCTGAGTCTAATAGCTAATAATGAGAAGTGGTTTTTCAGTGTTGAATGAATTACCTATGAGTCTGGAAACAAAGTGAATCACAGAGGCATTAGAGACACTGGATGGTAGCAAAGGCCTTGAACGTGTGGCCACAGGATGGTATCAGTGACCCTAAGGTGGAAGGATCTTCTACAGAGGAACTGAGCTTTGCAAGATGGGCAATTTTTTTTAGGAGTAACAGCAAGAAGTATGCATTAAAGATAAAACACACTGTGTGCAGTAAATTCTCATGAACTTAACACACCAGTAAGAGAAGAAGAGGAGTTGTACTAAGAAGCAAGAAATGGACTCAAGAGGGAGGAGCAGGGTGCCCCCATCCTCCCCTTCAAACTCCCCCTGTGCAGGGCTTAGGATGCTGATGACAGTCTCCAAATTCCCTCTCTTCCCCTGCCCATCTCCAGGATGATTTCATCACTATGGGAACCCAGAAGGGCATGGGAATGGAAACCACAACACCAGAGAGGCAGAAAAAAAAAGTATCAAATTATTCATATATGCATTTTGGACTGAGTATAATTCAAGCTAAAATTATTAGCATCATAGTAACTGGAGTAATAATGGTCTGTGTGTAGACTGGCAGGACTAAACATAACCATGGGCATGTTTCTTTGGCCCACATGAATTGTGTCATTTGTGGTGTAACAATCTGGTGGAGAGTTCAAGCAGTGTGTTTTGTAATTGGGATGCAACAGAGTGTATGTCTTGGCAGAGGGGTTGGACTAGATCATCTCCAGAGGTCCCTTCCAGCCCCTATCATTTTGTGATTTTGTAACAGATCAGACATAACAGGTCTGGAGAAATGAGCTTAATCTCGACTCTCCCTTGAGCAGATGTGATGCAACTTGCTTCCTGAAGTACACATCAGTACAGTTCCATGTTGACCACTACAGATGTCAAGGTGACTCATACATATTTGAATTCACAGCTTAACTCAGTAAGTATTGTTGTTTAATTTCAGTGAACCATATAAATCAAAACCATTTAATTGAATAGAGTTACAGAGATGAAGAACTAAATTGCAAGAGTACTCTCTAATTTGTCACCAAGTAATCCCAGCAGGTTTATTTGTTCAGGAAACTGAATAGATGTTATTGGTTTGGTTAATCTCCTTCTGACTTCATTTCAGAATGAGATATTTAATTTTCTTCTGTTTCTCCCAACTTCTAATACTCTCTACTAAGCCTTTTACATCAAATAGATATCAACATATCATATTTAAAAAACAAACAAAACAAAAAAAAACAAACAAAAAACCAAACCCACTTCGTTAGGTGACCACAGATTGCAGTCTAAAGTAAGTGTGGATGTACCATGGAAGCTTGGATCTCTTTACCCTCTTCTTCCTTGGGCACCTACAACTCCCCCTTACTTAAAATGACATATTTTTAAAAATCTCTTAGTTTAATGTGAAGTTTTGCATTTTCTGTTTGCATTTTATTAGCTGTAGCTAAGCC
>WTSP01005092.1:0-54123 GCA_025331215.1 Actenoides lindsayi
CTTTTTCTTTTTCTTTTTCTTTTTCTTTTTCTTTTTCTTTTTCTTTTTCTTTTCCTTTTTCTTTTTCTTTTTCTTTTCCTTTTTCTTTTTTCCTTTTCCCTTTTTCTTTTTTTATTTTTCCTTTTCCTTCTTCTTTTTTTCTTTCTATATTCAGTGACAAACAGCTACTAAATTGAACTGGGCAGGAAAAGAATGTCTTTGTTCCATTGAACTGTGACTTTTCAAGACTTCTTCTCTGTGCTTGTTAGACCTGAGACCCAGGGGTTTTTTTCAGACTTAGGGAGAGATATTGGCCATAGGATGGCCAGTAGCCTTGTGTTTATGGCACTAGACTGAGAAGCTAACAGCCAAATGAAGGTCCTCAATTGCTATTCTCATACCCCCATATTCCATATAAAATTTAATGTTCATTTCTACAACATTCACTCTTATGGGATTTCTATCACTGTCTGCTTTTGACTAGAAAGCCCAGCCTAGACAGAAGAAGTTTCTGTCAATAAGACATTCTTCCCATGCAAACTTGGCTTGGTTTGAGTGTTAAATTAACTCTTTTCTTAACTTTTACTTTTTTTTTAGGAAAACTTCTCAGTTTTAACAGAAATATTGTAATAAACAACATGAGAACAATTTAAATATGACACAAAAGACTCATGACCAATGATCCAGACGTAGAAAGTCCAAATATAAGACATTTTGATCTGTTTAGTAATTCAATTTCTGCAATCCTTTAGTTTGGGAAAACATTAAAACCCCTTTCAGAGTTAATTTAAATTTATGCACATTCTGAACTTTGTATATCTATCCCTCATGTGTTTGTGTATGATTTCTTCAAACTTGCTGAAGCCCAAATCCTATAGATCACACCCATATGATTAATATAAAACCATGAATTTACCTTACTTTTCCAAGACAAACGCTGCAGTTGTATAGCATAGTAATAACATATGTGAATTTGAGTCTAATGAAGAAAAGAGCATAGCATCTAAAATGTACAGTATTCCTAGACTGTTCTCTCTTAGAGTGTATTTACATTGATGAGATTAGTTTACATGGGAATGCTACAGGGATGCTTGTTATGAGCATGAGCGACATACTTTTCTGTGCAAGTAAGGTTTAGGGCACTTGTATGGTATATGTTACCATTTTTTTTACAATGGCCTGTTGAGGCCGCAGCCACCATGGCAGGCAAACAGTATATTGTCTGGATTGAATCAAACCATTATCACCATCCAGATCCAAATATAAAATTATACCTATTAATACAAGACCTGCTGCCCCTAGTGTGACACCTAAACATGAGGTACAAAGATGTCAGACTTCCAATAATTGGGCCACCTAAACCAGCTACTCAGAAATGTCAAGAAGGACACTGCCCTCCTGGCAAACAGGAGCTTCCCCCTCCATGTCAGGCTCATTGCAATAAGTCTTCTTCCTTTGGCTAGGGAGAAGGAAAAATGGTTTTGTTGCTACCTAGTGTGTTTTTGGGGGAGACCCAAGTTATAGATCCTGCCATAGTAAATATTTGTGTCTCCTACATACAGTAAAAAAGCTTTTATGAGAAATTTTGAGAGTGGTTACTTCATAGTGCATCAGAAGGTAGTGATCAGAACGTGCTCCTAGGAGGCAGATGTTGTAAATCAACATAGGGAAGGATATAAATAAATCTGGGTTACTCTCATCCCAAACTTCCTTTCTTCTGCTTTGCTGCAATTAAGGGCTGATGTGTCAAATACCTTCTAGTAGGTAAAATAGGCAACCCAATGAACTCTCCTGAGTTCAAATATTCTGGCCTTTGAGTGCACTGAGAAGGACCAACACCAGAAATTTACTTCCTTGGGATTGAGACCTTCTAGCACTAAGCAGACACTGATTGTTAGGTTTGGAGAATCTTTAGTTTTTTCTTCCTTCATCAACTAGTTCCTTCACAGACCACTTCCACCTAAACAAATATACAGATCTTTTAAAAATACATGTTGTTGAATTTTACTGATCCCCATTGTGATATTTCTAATATTTTCATCAGTCTCACTAAGAATACAAATACTGCACATGCAGTTTGCTCATGTACACAAGAGACAATTTACTGAAATTCACACTGTAGTTACAGATATGAAACTTTAATAGGATTTTTCTGACATTCCAATACGCATGCTAACAGGTACTATTACATGTAAGAATCTAAAAATGGATGAAAAATTGTAGGCTATGGACTAGGTTGTTAAATGGAAAATGTGTGATGTAGACTATTGCCTAAAATGCTAGGGCCAGTTTTTGAAAGTAACACATAGCTGTAACATCCCATGAGTGGATCAGAAAAGACTGTAATTCAGAGCCACACCTACACTCTTGTTCCTTTCAACTCTGTTGGCTGAGAGGAAAGAGCTATTTCACAGCTCTTAACCATTGCACAGGACCACATTGTAATATGATGGTACATTTATAGCAACCCTCAGTCACTTCAGTGGCGTTCTGCCTTCTGGCCTCTCTGCTTAAGCGGGGATTGGGAAGGTGGAGCTTGTAATGTGACAGTGTAACAAGTCAGCTGACCACAGGAGACAAATGCCAATATATTTATAGGGCATTACATCAGTATTGGCAAATTTTCAAACATCATCCATTGCTATCTTGTGTTTGTTTAGAGGTATATTGACTCCACCACGTGCTGTCATAGATTTAACTCTAGGAATCTGATTGTGGGTTTGCACCACATGCCTATTTAATGCACATTTGCTACGTGTCTTCAGATAAAGCTGTTCGGAAAAAAAATTCTCTTTGGGAACTGTGCTTTTTTTCACTTGACATGTTGCCCATTTTCCTAGGAAAAGATCCTTGAAAGACAGAATTATGTGAATGTTTCTGTAATATATACACATCTATGCAGTAACTTAGTATTTCAGTTTATAACAAATATTCCTTACACTTCCCGTTAATATTTTCTTTTTTTTTTTTTTTTTTATCTGAACAATTGTCGTGCTCTACACTCATTGGTTTAGACATAATTAAATACAGTGCCAGAAAGAAAAGATGCTTTCCTTGGGAAAATTGGCTACTCAGTATGTTCAAATCAATAAGGATTTGGTCCCATCTTTCAGTATCTGATCGATCATTGCTGTAGAACACAAAATATTGTACATTATTACCCTCATTAATATGCAGGTGAGAAGAACAGAAACATCATTGGTTGTTTTCCATTTAACCTCATCTGTCTATACTAAAAATATGGCAATGCCAGTCCACCTTTTAACACATACAAGCTACTGATTCACTACAGATGTATGTGGAAAAAAATGTGGCTTCAGTTTTGATGGCAAACTGAATGGGCCATTCTAGCTAATGGCAATTCAACTTACATGAAAGATATTAATTGAAATTTCATGATTATATTTAGAGTTCAAAGGACATTATCTTGCGCTAGTGGAATGAAACTCAAGCTGAAGCTCTGATGACATTTTAATCCCTTTGCTAGTTATAATATTACTGGGGAATAAGGATTATTTTTTTTTTGTTTCAGCTTAAAACAAATGGAATACTTTGAAAATAAAATTATTCAAATGTGTTGAGTACTGATTCCCATAGACATAATACTGGCCTAACAGTTTGATACACTTTTAAGACAAAGTAACCATGTCCTAATGCTCATGAGAATTACAGTAACACGCACTTTCGTAGGAAAATGGTTGAAAATAAAATTATTAAAAATGTAATTGTATCTGGTCTGTACAGGGGTAAAGGGTTGTGAGTAGCTGCGTGTTACTCACTTTAAAGAAAGGTAGCTATATGCAGTAGAATTTAAAGGAATTTGTCAGTGAACTCTGAATCAGATTAGAAAGGAACTATGACTTTGCTGCAGGTGATACATTCAGTTCTAGTAAATATAGGATACCTTTTAAACTAGGACAACAGAAGCTCCTCCAAAATGTGGAGGGAAAAAAAAAAAAAAGTAAAACATTGGCAGTATATAAGCCTTTCATTGTGCATTTTTGAAACCTACGAAACTTAATTTCTTTCTCAAAAAATAACAGATTTTCCATCAGGTTCCTGGAAAGGTGCCATTTTGGAGTCCACATGCTTTTTCTTCCCTCTTTATATCAGAAAAATTAAATATTTTTCTTCCCTCCCCCATCCCATCCAGGATAACTCACAATTTTGTTAAGTAAAATATGGTCACTTCTGTGCCAATTTGAAAAAAATCCTATTTTGACATAACCTTTTTTTTTTTTTTTTTTTTTTTTGGTCTCATCTGGGCCTGCCATAAAATTTGGAAATGTGTGAACTTGTCTTTCCAATTAAGTAGCTTTTTTTTTTTTTTTCCCTAATTGGAACACCAGTGTGGATACAGCTACCACTTAAACCGCAAGCAGACCCATCAATGGCTTCTTTATAGGGTTCACAACTAGATGGTGGCAAATACCCCACTTCACTCAGACTTCAGTGGCTAATCTGGTTCATTAGCCTCAGGATGCATTTTTCAGTGAGCAAAAGGTGTTCATAGTATGATTGAAAAGAGATTAAAATGCCCTGGCTGCATCTAAGGGCTATTTTTTTAACATTTCAAGAGTCTCTCACCCGGAAAGCAATACAAATGTGTACCTGGCCAGATATGATGCTTATGACAACTACCTCGCACACACACTGTATCTCTTATTTCACCGAGTGAAAGCAAGCTTTCACTAGTAATTTGAAAGGGAGTTGTTACTGCTTCACATGAAATCTGGCACTACCTTTTCTAAAGCTGCAAAACTAAAAGTAGACCATCTTTAAAACGAGGCAGTTATTAAGTGGAGAAATGCAAGGTGAATTCTTAATCCAGAGAGCAAGGAAGATTTCCAGCAATTTTCAGATAATCGTATCTTCTCAGACTTGTGTGGTCTGAAAAATTTCCTGTTATGATGAAGACTACATCTTTAAGAGAAAGTGATATGGTGGTGCATGCTATATTAACTCTCAGTTCTGTGGGTTAATTTCCTTCTTGTCTTTCCCAGTGAACACAAGACTCTGCAGAATGCTGAATATTGTCCTACTCCACAGAAATTTCTGAAAATCTCAAACTGGTAGATTTAGAAACTGACACTAAATTGTTCTTCTGTAAATATGATCTGAGATCAAAAGTGATACAAATAGAAACCCACCACTTTGCTTAGAAAAAGAAATAATCATTTCTTAGCAAATTAAAAGTTTACTTTATTTGAAAGGTTTTAGCTGCTGAAACTAAGTCATAGTTTGGAGAAGGGACTTCCAGAAACAATTGGTGTAAATGCATTTCATTTGAAATGCAATTTTTCAACTATCAATTTGTACCTTTTTCAAAAGCATTGTTTTACCTTAAAATGTGCATAGTTTTACTGCTCTGACAATGGAACAATTTACTTACAATGCATATTAACAATTTAGATAGTAAATATGTAATGTTCCCATGCAGATTTTTAATAGAAAGTGAAATGTTCTACTTGGCCAAGCTTTGGAGTAAGTGTTATCAGCTTTGGCAGACTGATTCTATGACACCAAAGAATTCTGAATCAGTATACAAAGAAAGAATTGGAGGAAATACAACATGAGCAACTTCTTTTCCCACGTCTCTTTGTTTCAATAATTTGTCAAATGTAAGACTTTCCTTTTTATCAACATGTGGTTTTAAGGGGGTGTGTGATAGTGACCACATGTCTTGCTCAGCCACAATTTTTGTGAAAATGTATGAATACAGTGGGATTAGGTTGTCATTCAGACAAAAATTCTTAAACATTTATTCATTGACATAGAGTCATAGTATCATAGAATCACAGAATGCATTGTGTTGGAAGGGACCTGTAAAGGTCACATAGTCCAACCTCACTGCAAGGATATCTTTACCTATATCAGGTTGCTCAGAGCCCCATCAGATCTGACCATGAATGTCTCCAGGGAGGGGACCTTCACCACCTCCCTGGGCAACCTGTTACAGTGCCTCACCACCCTCATAGTAAAGAACTTCTTCCTAATGTCCAATCTAAATCAACCCTTCTCTAGTTTAAAACCATTGCCCCTGGTCCTATCACTACATGCCCTTGTGAACAGCCCCTCCCCAGCTTTCTTGTAGTCCCCCTTCAGGTACTGGAAGGCTGCTGTAAGGTCCCTCTGGAGTCTTCTCTTCTCCAGGGTGAAAAACCTCAACTCCCTCAGCCTGTCTTCATAGGAGAGGTGTTCCAGACCTCTGATCATTTTTGTGGCCCTCTTCTGGACCTGCTCCATCAGGTCCACGTCCTTCTTGTGCTGAGGGCTCCAGGGCGGACACAGTACTCCAGGTGAAGAGCAGAGTACAGTGGCAGTATCACCTCTCTTGGTCTGCTGGCCATGTTTCTTTTGATGCAGCCCAGGGTGCGATTGGCCTTCTTGGCTGCAAGTGTGCATTGTTGGTTCATGTCCAGCTTTTTTGCCCACCAGTGCTGCCAAGTCCTTTTCCATGGGGATGCTCTCTATCACCTCATCCCTCAGCCGGTATTGCTGGCTAACAAGGATTGCTCTGACCCAGGTGCAGGACCTTGCACTTGGTTTTGTTGAACTTAATGAAGTTCACCTGGGCCCCCTTGTCCAGCTTGTCCAGGTCCCTCTGGATGAATCCTGTCC
The DNA here is from genome assembly GCA_025331215.1 of Actenoides lindsayi. NCBI lineage: Eukaryota > Metazoa > Chordata > Aves > Coraciiformes > Alcedinidae > Actenoides > Actenoides lindsayi. Next base: position 6,601 of record WTSP01005092.1, read on the forward strand.
CTCTAGTGTATCAACCACACCATTCGGGTTGGTGTCATCAACATATTTTAGACCATTTGAACCCATTCTGTTTGAAGTGTACTCCTTGGTAATAAGTATAACTTGGACCACAGGCTGTTTCATATTGTCCACTGAAATATACTTAGTACTTTAAGTTTAATAAAATAAACATCTTTAGCAGTAAAAAAAAACCACTTTTTTTTTTCAGTTTCAATAGGGAAAAATTTTTCAACAGAAAGATAATGTTAAGTACTTTAACTTTATTGCAGTTTCAGAGGCAGTTCACTTGAAAAATGAACACTGATTTCATCACCACTGTTGGAGGTGCAAGCTTGAATGAACCCATAGAATAAGAGCAGAGCCAAAACACTGGACTATCCATGTGAAACAGTTTTAACAATGCTAATTAGCAGGATGCATTTTTGTATTTTTATCTAAGGAATACTAGTAAGGAAGAAATACATCATGGTGTGGGAAATAATTTACCCTTAGTGTGCAGAAGCCATGAGAAAACTATGCAGCCTGTCCCAAGATATTGTCAATAAACGATTAGTTATGTTATGTCATCTTTGCTTCTATGCATGATACTTATTCTAACTACCTCTAAAAACATTTTAAAGGCAGAAAATGTGTCTCAGTGCTGTCTCCCTGTACTTGAAGACATTGACTTGCTTCCTATTTTGCCCCAGGATTGCTGTCTGATCTTAGGAAAGTCATTTAGGTTCTGTTGTCTGATCTTCCTTTTTAACAGGTCCTGAGTCCCAAGAGGTGATAGAAGATGTTTGCACTTAGTGCTTAGAATTGCAACCAGTGGCACCTTTGTTATGCTGTGGCATGTGTAAATCTTATCTTGGCCCTTTAGCTAGCACTAGAGTTATATACTTACCATAGCCTGAAGCAGCAGATCTGAATATGTTTTTCTCTACCTGCTCCCTTTAGAAGCTTTCCATCTTTGCACTAGCAAAGCAGCAAGAAAAATATGATTTTTTTTTCTTGTCCATTTGCTTATAAATTGAAGCTCTCTTGGGAAAGCTTTTCTGTCAAAAGGGAAGTGAAATTGTAACCAATATATTGAAAATGCTTCTAAACCTGGTCTATGCATAATGGGAATGCCACTAATAGGGGAATGCTTTTCTTGTAGCTTGGTTTTCTTAGACATGGGAACAGTTATCTGCATTGAGCAGCTGAAGAAATTTGAAGAGATGAATAACAAGGCAGAGAGTGCAGGATACAGACTGTGTGGAATTTTCTATGTATTTTAAAATACTAACTGAATATTAATATCTTTTGTGGATTTCTCTGTGGTTGAGAAATGCTTGTAGTTGAAGACATGACAGCACTACTTGTTACGTGGGTATCACTAGTATATATATTTATTAGTGTATAGAAACTCTAAGGATTATTTCACTGGATATATTTAGATTGTCTTATGCTAACCAGTCAATAGGTAGCTGACTCTTCCTACTTTTAAATTACTAGATCAAATAAAGGTAGTAGATTAAACATTGCCACTTTGATTTTAATGCAATTTTTGTACATGTATTTCTGTAAATTTTAGTTCAGAGATTGTCAAAAGAAACTTTTCTAATGTTTCTTCTGAATCTACTTCTGAAATACATTAGTGTGAAAAAGAGGGGGCAGTAGATTAATTAGTGAGTAAGTGAACCAGTTAATTAATATTACAATTAAATCTGCCTGAGGTATGCTTGTAGCATCCTTGACACTTTTCAAGTAATGGAAAAGTGTTTTCTCTCCCTTCTTCTCAAAGCTCAGCTGAAAATGTGGCTTGTCTGAAACAATGCTTGCGTGAAGTTGGTCAGAATGAGGCAGATGAGTGAGTTACCATGGTGTCAGAATTATTTTGTGTTGTATGATAGGGCTATTCTTCTAATGTTCATAGGACTGAAATAGAATAGAAAATTTGTAATTATATACAATATGCTGCCAAGAGATCAACTTTGTTGCTTTTGGCAATCACTAATGATTTTTTATTTTGCAAGAGCAGCATAATGTTTTATTTCTGCCCCCATTTTTCATAAAAAGTTAATTTGCATACATTTCTGCAAGAGTGAACCATGTTACTATGTGAAAAAAAAGCTGTAGGAACCATCTGAAACAGTAAGAATTTACCATAAGTAAAAAAAAAAAAAAAAAGGAAAGAAAAGGTGAAATAAAATCATACAACACATTTCAGGCTCAAGACTTTGTAGTGCAAAAAAGGTCTTTCCTTCAGTGTGGTCCTCAAACTTCATGTCCAGCACAATCTGACCCTGGGATTTACCCAGGCCAAAGAAGCAATGCAGCAGCAAATACAACAAAGAGTGCCTAGATTCCTCTCTTCCAAAAATATTCACTTCATGCTCTGAGCTGGGAGCAGCCACCCAGCTGGCCCTGGAGTTCAGCACCTTAATCAGACTCTGTGATCACCATAGAAACCATGGGGAGGCAACAGCAGCAGCAATCCCTCCTAACGTTGCACTGACAGGATTGCAAGGGTCATGGGCCTGATGACCATACTCTGCATTTCCTACCAGGGTCAGAGCCATATCTTTGTGGGCTTTCTGGACGTTCAGAAGAATACAAACCGGGCTCAAAGGGATTGCTATTTATTTATTTATACTTTAAAAATTAATCCAATGAGTTGCAGTAAAAATTACTGGGGGTGGAAGGGTGGGAGGGGAGAACAATGAGCTTGACAGTCTCAGGAAGGTTACAGTATTTCACACCTATCAGTGGCAGAACATTTTTAAAAGCAAATGGAAATACCCACTTCTGCTGTTCATTTGAGAAATAGGGTGAAGGAAGGGTAATTCTTTTTTTATTTATTTTCTTTTCCTCTAAACAGAAGCAAATACAGTACATCTTTTTTCTGGTACTGGTCAATGCCCAGGTAGAGATTTGTGAAGCACATTGGTGAATACACCAGCCAACACAGTCTGGTCCAATACACATGCTCCCACTGGTGTGATGTGGGAGTGGTCACAGGACTACAGCACATCCACTCAGGAGGCCTGTTCTCATATGCTATAATCCTGACACATCATCCTGCTCACAAAATGTGTTTCCAAATTTGCCCTTCTTTCTTATGTTCCTCACAATGATTATGTAAAAAAGATAAGTGGATGTATCAATATGGGTCTTTATTGTAATTCTGGAATCATGATTATTTGCAATGCTTTTGTCAGAGATGATAGTTGTACTCGATATGAACATCTATAATATAGATATGAACAACTGGGTAGAGCAAGACTGAGTTTCACTCATTTCACTAATCTCCCTTCCACTGCATCTAAAAGGCTGCCAAAATTGTTGCCAGAACAATGCACAAGCAGCAAGAAAACTAGAGGCAGCTACATAAGAAGAGATAAAGAGGACAAAAATACCAATATTTAAAGACAATTTGAAAAGCCATTAAAACATATATATATCCTTGCAACTTCTATACTTTTTGCTTCTGTCATTTAGAGCAAAATATTAATAGCCTACTTACAGTCTGAATGAGACTCTGAGACATTTCCCCACTGTTTGTTCCTTGATCCAGCTCATTTTCCCTTTGCTGATCCTTTTCTCTTTCCACTGGGGACTAGGGTTGTAACTCACCCTGACCAGTAGAACAGAACAACTTGTCTTTTGCATGGTGAACTAAACAGTTGTGAGATGTCCATATTTTACTAAGGCTTTCTCCACAACACTCCCTTTTATTGAGATCCTAGAACATGAAAGAGCTTGTAGAAAGAAGGAGTAGGGCCTGCAGAAATTATTTCTGTCCTAGCAGATCCCTTTCCCAGGCTCACCAACGTAGAGGACAGAGCAAATCTGCAAGCTCCCCCCAGGACCATCAGTTCTGGAGGGCCCTTATGCCCCCTTGCTAGTGCCCCAGCCCAAGGCAGGCACAGTGGCCCCATTTCAACAGATGTGGAGACTGAACGGACTGTCTTCAGTTTTACTGCCAGTTCCACCACCTGCCTTTTGTTATCTAAAATGACCTCTATTGGTATCTGCTCTGCCTGCTCTTGTCTGCCTCTTCTGCTTGGTCTTTGGGCATGATCAGCAGATGTTTGGGCTACACTTAGCATGATGAGGACACTGTTGTGTGTCTCTGCTATCAGAGATTTTTTCCATGCTTTTCCCTTGCTCTGGTAAGAAGTTTGGAGATTCACGTTCCAGTTGGGTTTTCCACAACTGTGGCTATAAACAAATATACTCATAAAACTGATTCTCAGATTTATGTGGGGTTTTTTTCTAGATTGATATAGATTGAATGGACTTACCTTTCTTCCTTAGCCAACTATCAGAGTAAGCAGGAACTGGTTGTTTGGAAACTGAATCCTTACAGCTTGTATTAAACCCATGTTATTTCATGTATTCCCACTACTTGGCTATGGCTGTTCATATTTTAACACTATTTTAAAAGGAAATGTGCAATTTATGACAAGTAAAAGGTGCGAATGACTAAATCAATGCCATCATTGATTGCACTGAAAGCAGAATCAAATGCTCAGTCAAACTAAACACCTTGGAACCTAATCCTTCAGACTTTATTCAGATTACATCCCCATTGTGAACACTGGGGAATTTGGCATAAGCCTTTCATTATCAGAAACCTAGATTTCTATTGCAAAAAAACATTGCAAGATTTCTACTGGCAATTAAATCTGCTCTTTTTCTGGGATAAAGTCATAATATATATATTCTTTTTTTAAAATGAACTTCTTTTAAATATGTGCTTGGAGGTGTGAGGACAAAGAAAATAGTTTTGGTGAATGCATCTAGAGAACAGATAGGGTGCATCTGATAAATTTTTGTGCTATGTCAACAAAATAGTATATCTAGAGTTTGTGAAAAATGTAATTGACAACTAAAGAAACTCATTTTGTGGGTGACTGTAGCCATATTTGATTTCACATCCACAAGTCCATGAGACATTAGCGATTAACTTAATGCATCTAGTAAACAATAAACTGGATCTTTTACTCATATATGTTCCATAGGAGGAATTTCATATATTCAAGGTCTTTATGTTAATTATACTTTTATGTTCTTGGAAGTATAAATACTTTACAAAAATACAAGATGGCTGTAAGTCTTACTTGATTTAAGTAGGGGCGAAATGACTAGTCAGTTGAAAATAGGTTTTACTTGAGCAACAGCTTTGAAAGAAATAATTTTTGATTAACACAAATGGCACAAAGCATGTGAACATCGTTCCTCTATTGTAAATCACAAACTATTGCAACTACCTATACTGATTCTAACACATCCTTAGTGTACGCACACCGATGAGAAACATTTTTGCAATAAATACACTTTGCATATGACATTTAAAGCAGTTGATTAAGGGAAAGAGATAATTAAAAGTTGTTAGAAGTGTTGGATTTCCATTTATGCACTTTCTATATTTTGTAATTACATTAGTGTTATACAAATAAATTCCACCATTTATGCAAGTATTAGAACTGACATACTGGGTTATTTGGAGTGAAAATATTTTAAACTATCTCTTGAAGCATGTTTCTTAATAAGGAGGACTAAATATTTTCAGAGGTAGTTTCATTTGTTAGTGTAATGCACTTGCCAGTATAGTTAGAACATGACTAAAGGGTTTCTATGAAAAAGACATGGTCAGGTGTGTCCTGGTGCAGTGAATGTTAATATGCTTTCAGCAGAAGCACATTATGCTTTTATTTCTGACTGTACACTGAATTATTTACACCTTCAAGGCAGCTGATTGAACTGCAGCATCAGTCAATTAGCAAATCAAAAATTTATATGATTCCAATTTAGCATGGAGTCCTTCTCTCTTTTTTTTTCTTTTTAGATTTTCACTCTGACAGTGACAAATTACTCCTCTGCTGGCTGAGATTGGAAATTAAAAGCATTTAGAGTTGCTCATGCATTTATGCTAATGAGAACTTCTGATATGATTTGCATGCAAAAGAGGACAATCTGAAAGCTCATCAGTTTTTCATGCTTCCGCATTTTGATGTAGCAGGATTTTTTCTGTTTTCTACAGAGCAGAAAAATTTTTCTTGGGGAAACAATACTCTATGTGAACAAAAAGACTTTTTCTTTTAAGTCAGAAAGTTTCTTTTTTTTTTTTTTTTTACCCTCCAGATTCTTGTCAAATCATTTGCTTTGCTGTTTCAGGACTGCAGCCCTCATTCATTAGCATTTTAGATGTTTATCAAAGGAACGATCCAGTATCTGCCATGCAAGATTATAGCTCAAGCTTCATTTTAAATTCAGGAAGAAAAAAAGACCTGAGGACAGATGAGAAGAGGGATGTGCACTCTGACAATCTTCTTCACAGATACACCCGAATTAATCCTATTTAGAGCAAAATTTGATTAATCACCAGAGGCAGCAGACTTAAGTTTAGTGAAATAGTTAACTCTGACAAATTTTGGGGACCTCTTTTGTACAGCCTTTCTGGAATACAAACAAAGAAGCCAGGCAATACAAATGAGACAGCAGATAACTTTAAAATGAATTTTTTAAAAAGCTCCTGTTTAGTAAAGAGATTGTTGCCATTTTTAGATGTTTAATTTTGCTCTCCAATTTGCTATAACAAAAGCAAATATGATAAAGAAGGCTCTGGAGGTAACAGAAGACATTAATGTATTTATTTTGCTTTTGTAGTATATGGTTTTGTATATTGCAGTTAGTATAACTAAAATCATTTGCAAAGTAAAGGAAGAGAATTGTTTCCTGCTTGTTTGCCTTGTCTGAAAAGGTTGATCAGGTTATATCTCTGTATGTTTGAGCTTTTGTGAATGTACATTTTGTTTTGGAAATTATTTTTTTTTGACACTGGTAATTTGAAAGACCTTAACCAATGTCCTGCATTTACAAAAATTTATAGTGCTATAGTACTTTCTGAACAATAGCATAATCCAATAATTCTTTCAGTCCCCAAAAGCCACTATTCAGATTTTTAATTAGAATTATTCCTTCTATCTTATCACACAATTGATCAAGTTCCAATGTATTGTTTAGTAAAACAAAGGCAATATACATGTGATATGTCTGTTTCAAATCTGAGCTAAAATTAAGAAATGAAATTCAGATTATAATGTACTCAAACCATCTTCCAGAATACTCTTTACACTTTGATCATTTTTTACCTCCAGCTCCATCCAGCAGCACTGAAGACTTGCTGAGACTCAGAGGTGTTACAGGAGAATGTCACCCTTTGACTTCACTGGCGTTGCAGTGATGTGCATTACAACCATGTGCTGCATACTCAAAGACAGGTAACAATAGGTGTATACTGTGTTTTGGTAACATGTCCTATCTTAAGGCAATATTCTTGCTTTGTATGCCTGAAAAATAAAATATCTGTTTCTTCTCTACCTTCATCAGTTCCCCTTTTTCTTTTGCTGCATTGATCCCCGGTTCATAGAGTAGATATCTTCATTCATTCCTTGATGAGAAAGAGAGGAGTGTGGTAGGATAATCATGAAAGAGGAAGCAGAATGAAGGGTCCAGAAAGGACACTGGGAGAGAAAGAACCATGCAAGATCATAACTCAGCCTTGCCTGTTCTGTTTAGTACATTACAAGTTATGGTACAGTGGAAGGTACCTGTCTGGATACAATACTGTGTAATGTGCTCTAGGTAAACTTGTTTGGGGGTGGGGCGGGGGATGGTGTTGAACTAGATGATCTCTAGAGGTCCCCTCCAACTCTGTTCTGTGTTAGAGAACGGAGCTACCTAAATCCTCAGTCCTTGATGTTAAGTTTGCCTACAACTGCCATTACTAAATCAAATAAATGGCTTTTTGTCCTTGCTTCAGACTGGCGTCTTACTATCACCATTCAGCCCTGCTTCTTTCAACAGCAAGCTAGGTGACTTTCTCACTTCACACCTCTAAAGGTCAAAATCTGTCACTGGAACTGCTTCCTCCAAGTCAGGTGCTTTGTGGCTGCAGCTTCTGATTTTAACTCTCTGAGGTTTAGAATTTTTCAAACAGCTGATGTGCCTTATCACAGGTAAAAGTCTGGGTTTCTTTTCCCTCACCCATTTCTGATCTATGCAAGTGACATGTCCTTGGCCATTAAGATTAGGCCTCAATGACAGTGATTATCTTTCTACTTTCCTTTCCCATCCATAGGAAGCCCTCAGATGCTGTGTATGTTTCTTTATTACAGTAGAAGCACACAAATGGCTCAGAGGCAGTATCAGCAGGGAAGCAGAAAAATCTCTGCTTGCCAATATCTATTAAGACAGGGAACCTTGAAAACTCCATGAATATGATGTAAGTATTACATGAAGTTCTTCCTTCACCAAAGTCTTCATGAAACACAGCTTAAAAGTCAGTGCCAGAAGAATGATTTTTTTTTTCCTTTCCCTCTCTCATAACTAAACTTATTTTGCTAGGGTTATGTTATTTCTTACTGAATGTCTCTTGGATGACACAGACTGAACACTTTCATGAGTCTTGTTTTGCTGTCCTTCCTAAGAAAACCCTGCTGAGATAACCTACAAAAGACTAAAATAAGAACATGATTTTCCTAGCTTGACACCTCATGCAATGTCAGCACATAGAATCAAAGATCTGTTGAACCAAAAATCTACTTTTTGTCTTACCAAAAAGAATTTACGATCCTAGTATTTTTTTTATCCCTACAAAGATGGGTATATTGCCTATTCTGAATGCACTTCTATTCAGCAAGACGATTTGCAAAGGCTTTCATTTGAAGACACTCCCAAGTTAAAACTGCCTGATTTTGAGTGAGGTGTTTTTACTTCATCATCCTCAATGATAATCTGTGCTAAGGAGGAGTTTTTCCCCTTAAGATTTTTTTTTTTTTTCCAAATTTTCTCCTCTATTCCAATTGAATAGCTGAGATCCTTGAAACCAAAGATTATAGCAAACAAAAATAATAAATTTGGAATAATTTATATGTCAGTTTAGTCTCTGAACATAATGAAGTTAGTTTCTTAGCATTGTAAGAGAATATCAGTTTTTATCATTTATAGTTCATATATATTCAGCTCTGTATCTTTCACTGTATTGGCAAAACATTATTTTCACAGGCTCCTCATGACCTATTTTTGGGGGCTAGCCAGTACCTCTTCATCCTTCAACAGACACCTTTGTAAATCACCTTTTATCCTTCAGGGAAATAAGCTATCAAGATATATTGGAAGAGAATTCTGAAGCCTCTGATCTGGAGGTGTCATTCATCTTGTATTATTTTGGAAATAATCTTCTATCTTCCTCCTGGTCACCTCTTTGTCAGTACAGATTTTAGTCTGTGAGGCTGATGAGTTCAACTGGGACATCCTTTGAGTCCTGAAGTTGATTCTCTTCAGGATTTATATGTTCATATGCTGGTGGACAGCTTTTCTTGCAGCTAGTTCAGTGATCTAACATATCTATTCCCAAATGCAGCAAATGAGCAATAATTACCTTTGCGAACAGAGAGTGCCATTAAAACTGCTGTCCAATGCTCTAATTGTAGTCATCATCCATGTTCAGCAGGGAGCTGGGGATATTTGACTATAAATTTACCGGTCCGCTTGCAACATACTGTCAGAAAATTGCTTCACAATCATGTGTTCATCCTGCAGATTTCCCAGCACTTGCCATTTCCTGTTTAGGTCAGTTATTTCTGAATTTTATGTGTGCCCCAAACTCTGTATGTAAATGTCTATTTGGTCTGCCTCTGTAGTGTACTTACATGGGAAATTATTTGCTCACTTCTGTTCTGGTAGGAACCATAAAGTTGCAAATTTTTATTGTCTTCATAGCAGACAAAAGTAAAGTATGACAAAAGAATTACTGGGAATAATTTTCCATTCTTCAGTTTACATCTTAACACCAATGTAGACAAAGTCATGAATAGTTATAGGAAGTACTTTAGAAGTGTTGCATTATATTGCCATGTTCTCTGTGTGAAACTCCCCTTGAAGTCAATAAGAGTTGTGTATGCTATTCAGTGGCATAATCAGGCAATAAATTATGAAAGCTCTGCAAACACCAAACATAACAAGCCACAAACAAATGACATTACCAAGTGACAAAAATACCCAGTGTTATGTTAGTAAAAGAGTTAAAGCTAATAGTTTTGAATGTGATAAAATTCCTGTAGCTGGTAGGATTTCGCAAGCTCTAGAAAGTGGGTTCAGAAGCTTACCTTGTACACCTTCCTATTGCAGAATTTCCAGCCTCTTCCACACAGACAATGAATTGCAACTGTGATGGAAAAAGGGGCTGAACATAGACTTGCATGCTCCAGCATTGCAATGTTTTTCTGGACCAGGACTTCTCATAGGTGACTTTGTTGGGTCTCACATTTAATTTTCAGAAGAGTACAAAACTGATCTAACATAAGATAACATTTCAAGTCAGTTTTAACACTACATGTTCGAAATTTTCTCCCAGGAACTTTACTTCAGGAAAAGCTGGCTACAAAAAGTGCCTTTAAAAATATATATTCCTTTTTCACAGTACATTTTAAATAAAATGTTGAAATAGAATTTTCCAAAATGACCACTTTAAGACTGTAATCCAAAATGGAATTTACTAAAATATTCAGGAGATCTTGACACTTACAAAAGGGACTGAGAAATGTGAGCCTTGTGTTGACTAAAAGTGACATTCTGAAATTGTTCTCTCAGATCTTAAAAGTCGATTAAGAATAAACAAAGGATCCCAGAGGTCTGAGATTGCTCTAGGCTTTAGGGCTGAGTTTAACTTACAAGAAACAAGATCTTTGTAGAATATAGCCCTGCTTCTCCTTGGAGTATTTCTAATGGCAAGAGGAATGTGTGCCGAGATGCTGTAGCTGTTATCAGAAGCCAGCGATTTATCACAAAGCAAAGGAAAAACTGTCTGTCATTGCAACAGTTCTTCCACCTTCCTATTTGGGGGATGCACTCGTGGTACTCCTTGGACAGTAAAGGTTTCTGACTCTTGCTATGAAAGGGTTCTTTGCTGCTTTCAGAATAATTCTGAAGCCTAGGTTATAAAATGTGGTGTGCAGCTCTAGCCAGTCCTTCTTTTAAAGTAGTGGCAATTTGGCCAAAAATCTATTGGACTGATTCAGCCCCTTCCAACACTTGCCTTGTTTGTTTGTTTGTTTGTTTGTTTTGCTAGAATTAGTTGAAGTTATTTCCATGTTACTTTATTTGAAAAAAGACTCATGCCAACTTCCTGCTTACTCTTCTTTGTTGTGAAAAAGAAATGACATTGCAGAACATGTTCCAGTTTTCCAGTATCCTTCAGTCCTCCAACAATGGCAATTGAATTACTAGGGAGGTGTCATGTTCCCTTGTTAGAATTAAGGATGTCTGGAAAGTGGTTTCACCATTAGCTCCTGCTGCAGCTCAGTGAATTAGTTTACTGCAGGTTTGGGTAGCACTTGGACAAGAAGAGCACTGAACAGAAACAGAGGAGGAAATGGGCAAATAAATCCTACTTGAGATTGTTTTAAACTATATCTGGTGCCATAGATACAATATAAGGCTTCAGAGCTGAAAACCAGACCTAGACAGCATCCCATCCTGTGACAAATGGGCTGACACTTCAGACTATGGAATTGTACCATCAAAGCACACAAGACTCAATCTCCTTCCTCCCAGGCCTTTGTGTTCTTCCTCCCTCAGGGACATCAAAAGACATGGTTGTTTTGGGAAATGGGGAGCAGGGAAAAAGCTAACAGGAGGCAGGGGAGAGCCTTCACCATCTGGGGTAATGCTCTCTCATTGGGAAGGTCCTTCTACACATCTGTAATTCTCTTCTCCCCTCTTTGGCCTCACTATCATATGGTTGAGCTCTCTGTTTGCAGGATCCGTCACTCCCACGATATTCTGGTTTCACTTTAAAAATGTGATTTTGTAGGCAGATGAGAAGTATTTTTCATTTCTTGCAAAATCAAGGGCTCTTATGAAAAGAAACCACTGTAGTAAATACTGCTTTCTGATAATTTATCTTTTGTGTGCAGAAAAAAACCCATGGAAGTGTGTGTGTTCTTCATTGATATTCACTTGGTCTTTCAATGAGTTACTTAATTTTCTTGAAAAAAATAAAAGGAATATAGAGGGAGAGGGGAGATATATGGTGTAATTCCCACAAAATATTTCATAGATGGGTATTTTTTTCCACAATTCAGTGGTGTGGACAGCAAGAAAATGTCTATTACTCTGTTAGCAATTACAGAAACACTCTCCTTCAGTCTACAGTTCCAAAAAGATAGCATACATTTTTCATGTCTAAAGAAAATGATAGTGGACATTTAGCCAGCAATAGACTTAGAATTATAAGTAGGTTCTACATTCACTTGAATTACTTTTATGTGTGCCAAGACAGCTATGTCTTACCTTTATATTTCTGTTTACCATTTACTGGTTTATACTGTCACAGTAGGTGTTTTATGTGGAAGGAAACATGGAGCATTTTGTCCTGTTCCACCGTGTGTGCGTAGTTTTCCAGAGCTTTAATGCACATAGTTCAAAAGCACTCCAGAATGGACAGGAAGGCCAGAAATGCAATACAGCACTAGGACTGGACACATGTGACTGCTTATATTTCTTGAAATGTGCTACGTATCTGCTCCAAGGTAACTTCATGCCTACTCCAAGAATGCCACTTTTTATTAGCCTATTTACAGGAAATTTGGATTCATCTTAGCATTCATGTTAGTTGTTTTGTGTCCAAGCTGTCCAGAAAACAAAGCTTTTGTTTTATGAAGAAAAAAACCAAGGTTTTGAAGTTGTTTTTGTTACATATTTGGGTAAAATAAGATACTCAGAAATCTGGTACAAAATTGAGACTGGACCATTATTCAGTTGCCTACAGTTCAATGTTTAGCCCACTCGCCTACTTCGCTTTGAGCACTGGTCTTATTTTTACCCTCTCTCACACCAACAAACAGGGGGCTTGTTTCTGCTCTCAGGCTAGTGGATGCTTTCATCCCAAGCAGAGTTTGAGAAGATTTGCAGAGGTTTTTTAAAGTGTCCTGGTGGACTCTACATCAACAGCTCCACACTCACTGCTCTGGTTTATGGGGAGTCTTCCACAGATGTCCTCACAAAGGTATTTCATATGTGTACATTCTCAGGAAGAATTTTCTGAAACTTCTGATTAAAGTTTTTCTAGAGCAACTCGAGACCTTGTTTTTGCTTATACAGTTTAGATTTGGTTCTTTGCCAACCACTTTCCAGGTCTCCCAATAGAATAATCTTTTGAAGGCATGCTCAGAGCTTTATTTGTTATCTGGTTTCTAAATAACTCCAGCAAAGCTCCTCTGCTGTTTGTGAAGTTGATGATTCATTTTGCACATGTTCTTTGTCTAAATGAGATATATGAACCTGAATACAGCTAATTGTCACCAATAAAAGGGTAAGGGTGATAATTTTTTATGTTCCCTTCTTGGATTTATGTAACTCTATAGTTCAATACAAGTTGTTGGTTACTTTGTGGTGACTATTTAATGAGTAAATAGAATAACGGTGAGAGAGGGATGTTTCATCTGTATTTATTTTCTGACATAGCTGACAGCTAGAGTGATATCTTCTCCTTCTTTCTTCTTTTGTTACAGCAGTACTAATCATACCACACAGAGGCACATTTGTCATTATATGTAATTATGTGCAATATGTTTACATTATAATATTTTATATTGGAGAGGCATAGGTTTTCATAATGTTTTTAGTTCCAATTCCTTTCTGCCACAGATTATTTCAGTTTATGCATATTTATAAAAGATATTTAAAAGCACAATAGCACATTAATTATAATAAAATGGTGATTTGGAAATAGGAGCAACTAGAGAACCGACCTAGACAACTACATAGCTTCCGAGAGAAGGGCAGCATTTTGATCTTTCTGAAAACTTTTGAAAGACCTGTTCCTCTGTGGACCTGTTACTAATCCTCACAGCAATGTGTTTACACCCTCATCACCACTCTCCTTTTTTTTCACTTCCTCCCCCCCCTTCTCTCCAACCCAATTAGCAGATTAACCAGCAGGCTGTGAAGGCTGAAGAAGTAGAAATTAAATCAACTTTTATCACATGCCAAACTAACTGTGGAGTTATTCAAGAGTATAGTCATACCCTCAGAGAGTCTTGTCCTTAAGGACCCCCAAGGGTGGCTAAGAAAATCAAAGGTGCCATCAAAGACTACTTCAAAGTTATGACACTATCCTTCACAAAACCACTTCCTGGTGATGTATGGAGGAGGCCCTTGTGGTGCAGTTAAGTGACGTGGCCAGCAGAAGTGGGAAAGTGAGGAACTGCATTAGTGTAGCTGATCCCTAATGAGAGTGTATAATAGAGCTGAGCAGTGCATGGGAGAGGCAGAAAACAGCAATAACCACAGGTCACGCACAGCTCCAACATGTGTTGCCATCAACAGTAAGAAGAAGATACTGATTGTGGTGTTCTTTAAACTGTGTTGTTGCAAATGCGGGTAATATGACGGTGATGACAAGGCAGATGTAGTCAGTAGGTTTTAGCAGATTGTGGTAAACATCATTATTTAGGCAATAAAGGTATATTCTAACTAGAGCCATTTTTCTATGTTGGTGTGTTACCACACACTGTTTAGCATTCCTTTACTAGCACATTGAGATAAATATTTTATCCATGTGTGAAAGAATCTTCAGAGGTCACTTTTCAACAATCCAGGACACTTGTAGGAGATATACAAAGGTGAAAGTCTTGCACCACTTTACGCAGGTCTCAGTAGCTGTTTCAGATCTTATTTTATATAAAATAAAATACATAATTGTTTAAAGTTGGTAAAACAGTGCACCAGGTTGATATACACTACATGAGATACTCTTACAAGAAAAATTCTTAATGTTGCTGAACTGTATGGGTTTGGAAAGATTTTGAGATGTACTGTACAGAGTACAACTCCATAAGGTAGTTTAAAACAAGATATTTCTGCACTTGAAGAAATTATTGTGGCTGGGGAAAGCAAACATTTTACTTCCACAAAAGAGTATAAAGGAAAGGGAGGAGCATCTCAGCTATTTAACAGCCATGGAGCTGCTCACCTCACATCTTTTGTGCTCTGACATAACCCTAAGATCTACCACATGCTTTGCATATTTTCGCCTCAAAATTAGACCAGCAAATATCTGCTTGCACACAGAGGATCATAGCAATGTGACATTTCTTTCTGCACACACAACTGACAGACCTGCTCTGTCTGTCCCATTGATTTCCTCTGTTAGCTTGGAAGCCTGATGATGACACCTCTGTAAAAAAAAGTTTAAAAAAACCCAAAACCTGTAGTGCAACTACTTGGCTGATGAACTTTTTTATTAATCTAATCATGCTGATAGAGAGCATTCAGTGAGAATATCTTGCCAAACTAATTAAGGTTTGATGTTTTCTTTTTCTTTATCTTCATGAAATCAGAGAAACAGAGAAGATCCGAGAGTTGAATACATCTCTGAGGAGCAGGACAGAAAAGCTGAATTACAAAAAGAGAAGACAATCAAAAAGCATTTCAGAAGTGCAGGAAGGTAAAGCAAGCATTTAACAAAAAGTAATTCTCATAGAAGTTAAGAAAGAGAGAATTTTAAAATACAACTATTCATATTTATAGTTCACTGAACATGTTTCTGTTTTGGTTTTGCATTAATTTAAAATGATTGTGCATATTTTGACTGCATGATTTCCAACTAAGTTTGAAGATCATGAGAGAAAATTCCATTAAGAAACAACATCCTGTAAAATCTGCAATGGTCCAAGTGATCAACACACAAAAGGTCAACATAAATACATATAAAGACATGAAAAAATTTACCATAAATAGTAATAAAGCTGTGTCATCCCATTCCAGCTATGGAGAACATGCCAACAGAGTCTGGGAACTGACTCGTTTTATAGCTTCAGGGGAAAATCCATTTTTTATATATCTACTCAACCAGATACTGTGTCATGCTATACCTTTTCTAGTCCAGACAGCCTGCTGTGGCAAATTATTTCATGTATGCATAAGAGAAAGCTTACTTTAAAAATATATTTATAAGTTATAAAAAATAACCTTTAATGGGACAGTGATGTTAATTGGCTCTAAATGATAACAGAGTTCTATGGAACAAAGAAAATATAAAAAGAGAGGATGATTGAATTCATAGTATTCTCCTGCTGTATTCCACTTGTTCTTTTCATTTCCTTAACACAATTATTTAGTAGTGGCCTCTGGTAAAGTTTTGCACCTAAAGCGTTGTCATAAAATATTCAGAAGTTGCTATATTTTAATACTGCTGAGTAAGTACTTCATTTTTATTCTCTGGCGTTTATAGTATGGAGTTGTATTCCTGTATGAAAGGCTAAACAACAGTACAAAAATACAGACTTTATACTTAAAGTTTGGCAACAACATGCACACACACACTTTTGAGGGCATGTACAGCTTGAAAGGCCACGTACTGTCAGCAGGTACTCTGGCAGGTTGAAGTCTCCAGGGAATGGCCCACTGCAGAACAGAGAAAGTGGAAAAATGTGCAGCTCTGCTGCTTTGTAACAAGTGGTGCTATACGTGTCTGCCTAGGGAAGAGCTCCTCTTGCTGATTACCTCAACACCTTTACCCCGTAAAACCTCAGCTGTGGGTCCAGTCCCTTCCATGTACAAATGACCCTTCCTAGGCAGGAGGATGACATGCTGCTTAATATTTATATGTGCAATTTTAAGCACTGATCTGCAGGAGGTCTCCCTGCTTCTCTTTTCCCCTCAGAGGGGCACAAGGTAGGAATCGCCTGCTCGTTTTCAACAGATGTGCACAACTCCCAGAGATCAATTTCTTTCTCTCTCTCTTTTTTTTTTTTTTTTTAATGCCTCTGAATGCTGCTGCCTTGAGGATGTTTCCAGCCTTTTCCTTTACTTAGAATGGTTAATTCTTTTCTGGTAGTAAAGAAAGAATTCCTTGTTATACAACAAACATTTTTGTCTGTGGCAGGTTGCACCAGTCACACAGAGAATTCATCTTCAGTGTTCAGACTTGGAAAGCACCAAGTGGTTTCAGTTTTATGTGCCTTGTCCCACTAACACTATGATTGAGATCATATGATATGAGGCTGAGATAAGCTTTTTTTAAGAGAGTTGTATATGTGAAAAGAAATGAATGAAGGGGTTTCCACCCAAGCTCTTGGTGGTATACAAATATTTAAGTAGAAGCTACTTCTTCTATCAGGACAAATCCGGAAAAGCAGGAGCTTCTACCCCCTAGTCAATGAAGACAACACAACACTAAGATGCAATACTATTGGCTCTTCTGTATTGGAACAGGAAAATTTTCCAATGGGTTCAGACAGAGGCCACCTCCAAACTGCCATGGGAGAACTGAGGCTTGAAGAGATACTTCAAACTGCAGGCTCTAGGAGGGAAAAGCGTAATAAAGCTTAATAGGAGAAAACAATTGATTTCAGATATTATTAGGAGTTTTGAGAACTGAAGGATCACACAACCTCTTTCACCCAAGTCCCCTCTGGTTCTCATGGCTGGTATTGAGTATTTTAAAGCTGGAGGGCTGCTATAGTTTCCACAGAATGTCAAATGACAATGAAATGCTCTTGATGGAGGGTTTAATGAGACACTTCAGGTTTTTGTGGTTCCCAAGAATGAAGTTGAGATCAGCTTTAAACAGAATAATTCTCTCTGGGAGGCAGTAGCTCAAGACTGAGTGACCTGCAGAGGTATGTCAAAGCCTGTAAAGTTCCACAGTCCCCCAAATTCTAGAAAATAAGCAAACAACATTGGTGCTGAGGAGCAGTCAGGATTGTGGCAGAACACAGCACCAGCTGTGTAGTGCTTCATCTCCATCACCCTGATGTTAAGAGGACAGACATCTGTAGTCCTTCCTTCTAACTTCTTACCTCTCCATGCTGTCAATGGAACCTATCAGCAGTCCACAGGCCTTTCATGGCCAGCAGATGCCAGACACAAACATATTTCTCTTGTTCTTAACCCAGAACAATAATTTAAACCTTTCAGCTTGACATAAGCAATGTTAACGCAGAATAACTTCCCATGGAATGTATGATATTCAGATGTGCTGACACCTTGAAACAGTATGAAAGAGCAAATGAAATCATTATCCAGCTGCATCTTGATTATCATTAAATATGGTTATTATTATTATTATGTTTTACCATGAGAAAAGGGGTTTACAGTAGCAAAGACACCTCTTCCAAATCAGATTTTGATTACATGTCATTATAAACTTAGGTAATTATAGTTATTTGAAATGAAAGCAAGTGTATAGTTTTCAGTTTATTTTGTTTTTAGCCTAGCCTTCTAGCCCATCCTGGTCTAGGCTGCTAGAATTTTTTTAGAGCCATTTTAAGGTTTGCTGCTTTATACCATTAGCACTTTTCAGTCAAATGCATAAAGAAGTTGGGACTCGTAACAGTCATGCTTAGGTAGTTTAGAAATCAAAATATTAGAACAAAATGTATTCTGTTCTCAAACAATATTATCTTTCTTTTTGAGTTATTAAGCTTATTGAAAAATAATATCACTTTTCACACAACAGATATCGAGATTTCTAGGTTTCCAAACTGAATTACAAAATGAAAACATAATTTTGAAGTTTGGACCAAAATAAGCCATTTTACCTCAGAGAACGTATTTGTCAATATTATAAATACTAAGTGAAGTTTGTTTCAGATTGAACTTTCACAGAAATTGCGCATATAATTAAATTTTTCATTCATATTCGTTATGAAAAAATATCCTGTTTAGAGACAGTACTATTTGCAGATTATTTTTCTTTTGCCCAGCCTCCTGCCTTAGGAATTGATCTTCACTGTTTTCATCCTCTGTTGACTGTAAAGAAGTTACTCCTGAGTTACAGAAGCATAAATAAAATGAATGGTGTGCTTTCTGCTCTCACCTTGTTGCTCAAGGAAAGGAGAAGAAAATGGAAATCCTCACAGCCCTGGGAAGGTGATGTTTATGTGCCATGTGTCTACCCAGAACTTTGAAAGAGAGATATGTTTTAATAAATACCATACACCTTTGGCCAGAGCTGCTAGCAATGAGGCAGGATGCTGAACCACCACACTGCGATGATTGTGCCTCTCCTTGAAGGAGAGCTTCATACAGGGTGCCCGGAGGAGCTCAGCAGGAACCCCTTCTCTGGCTGTGTTTTTTGCAGGCTGTGTGAAGTAGCAGGCTCCAGGTCTACTCTTCTCTCAGCCTGACTTTAGGGCCTATTGCACCTTGCTGATCTCAGCAGCGTGCTGCTTGGGCTAAATCTCTGCCACTCAGCCATTAAGGAGGGAGCCACTGCCTGTCACCAGAGAGAAAATCCAGCCCCTTCTTCAAACCAGAGTCTCTACCTCTCAGATAAGTGGGATTTTTTTTCTCTCTCTGAGAAGGCAGATGCTCCTGGCTCCTTTCTTCTGCTGAGTACAGCAGGAACCCAGTGCCTGTGGTCAAAATATCACCCAGTTGCCTTGACCCAATAGCAGGCACTAGGATGCACAAAATAAAGCTTAGCTCTTACCTGAGAAAAGTTGAAGTGGAATAACAATTGTATTTTCCTCAGATAAACAGAACAAAAAATCATTTTTCACTCACATTTTGGGAATGAGGCACTCAAATGAAAAATTATGCATTTCCATGGTGGAAGCTTTCAGGTGTGCCTCAGGATGATCACATTGATGTGACTGGAAGAATTAGCTCTGCCAGATCTCATCCTCTGCAGAAGGAGAAAGCAGCATCCTTGAAGAAGAATGGATTCAATATTTAATGACCATCAAGGTGTCTTTGTTCCAAGTGAAGTCTAAAAATGAAGTACTAAGACTTAGAAGAAAATAAGTGAAGAAAATGAAAGTTCATAACCAGTCATTCTGTTCAGGTACACAACATCTTTGTGATAGCATCTTTATTTCTTTCACTCCTGAAATGCATTTTTAAAGTGTGTGTATAACCAGATGTGTAGACATTTGTGGGACACTGATCAAGGTATACACCATAAATGGACTTGCTGAGTTTATTTGGAGAATTTATGATATATGTGTTCAGATCTTGTTTTCCTTCTTCTTTAAGACCTGATATCTATGAAAAAAAGCAGCAGCAATGGTTTAAGAAGCAGCAGCTGCAGTACATAGGGCTGTTTCTCAGAAAGTCCTGCTTTCTGGCATTGTGTCTGTCCTGATATGACATGGCCAAGTAAATATGGCTGTTTTGCCCATAATTCCAGAGCCCTTCTCATGCTTTTTGGTAATTATGCCTTCATGTGTTTCAGCAACACTGTAACAGTATAAACTATTGGTTATTATGCAGAAAATGCTTGAGATTATTTCCCAGAGATTTGTGGCCAATAGTTTAGCTGTGGTGAGTACCTTTGAATATAATCATTACTTAACATGATTTTACATGTCAGTCAAAATCTGGATGAGTGTAAACTAATTTGTGTGTGTATCGCTACAGTTTTTCCACTTAACTTGATCACCTTTAACTGTGAAAAAAAATAAATCAGATAATCCCATTGGTGAAACTGTATTTTAAACTGAAGTAAACAGTAGATAAAAAGACTCTCCAGGGACATACAAAATATTTTCTGTAGAGTTACATATAAGGCTGCATTTATTCTGTGGGAAGCTCTGATCTAGATTACTGTCCTATTGTGTTCAGCCATAGAGAAATAAGAGAAGGTAAAAAATAGATAACAATTTGAAAGAATAATTTTTAACAGACACAACGTGGCAAAGGAGAAAGGATTAGCACAACATAATGTGTTTTCCTAGAAGACATCACAAAGAAATAAATCATAAGTGTACTGGACAAACATATTTAAGACAAGTCCCAGATAAAAGGTCCACACAGAAGCGGTGCAGGACTTGCACCTCAAGAAATCCTTGGTGATGAAATGGGACTTTCCTGAAGTACAAGTATAATATTATTCTGAGGCATACTGGTGTAAGGCAATCCCCCTGTTAATTCCACAATGAGAGTGTCCACATGAAGGGACAGATTAGCAGTTACACTTGTTGTTGATCTGCAGCTATAACTAGCACTGATGAGGCAGAGCCCTTTAAAACTTGCTTTTTGGTTATGTGCTCTTTAGAGAGAATGTGCAACTCTGAGTCAAGTACAAGGCCAGTCCAGCAGCTGAGATGATTACAGTGAAGTTTCCCATGAAGGTGAAAGGATGGAACCTTTCATGCTGCTTGTAATGTGTGATATTCTCTGCAACTACTTCTTCCTAAATATCTAATTTCAAAATGGCTTTATTTTTCTTAAACCACTCTACATCTTTCTTCCAAGTGCATTTTTGCAAATACATTGTCCAGAATTTCCTAGTCTGCCTTTAATTATCCATCAGCCATCTTGTCCCTTATTAATTAATGCTTAAGTTTTAGCAGCAGCTTGAACCGGGTCACTGTTCACACGTTGAAACAACAGATGCAAAGGGGTTTGTGAGTGACAGGATAAAAATCAGGCACCATCTTGGCATGAAGCTTCAGAAAGATGTTAAGAAACCTCTCTGCATTTCATATTGGAATCTATTCCACATCTCCAAGTACTGTATATACTGTACAAATGCTTCATTTTAAGTCTGCCAACATTGCCACTCCAATTTGTCAATCCTGGAATTCTTTTTACTAAGTGCTACAAATGTACAACTCATAGTTGTTATTATGTTCCATTAGAACA
The DNA here is from genome assembly GCA_025331215.1 of Actenoides lindsayi. Classification (NCBI taxonomy): domain Eukaryota; kingdom Metazoa; phylum Chordata; class Aves; order Coraciiformes; family Alcedinidae; genus Actenoides; species Actenoides lindsayi. The sequence goes on from WTSP01005092.1 coordinate 28,231, forward strand.
TTTGCCAGTTTTGAGTTTTGTCACATATATATATGCAATAGCGTGTGATGAATCACTACTGAAATGATCTACTACAAACAACATCCAATTTCTTGGAGTGCTTTCTACCAGTATTGATAAGTATCTGGGGTCTAAATGCAGTGCTGCTTCTATATACTTCGTCACAATGCTTATTACAAACATTTGGAATGTGTTTATTATTGACTATTTAATTAATCATCTCGCCTCATACTTTTTTCTGTCAGTCAAGGATTCACTAGTCTTCTTCCACAATGATATTTTGTTAGAGAAAAGGTGGAATATTCAGTTGTATGATTGACTCAGTAACCTGTTTCCAACATCAGGGTGCTCCAGCTAGAGCAAAACTTCATTTGTACTTGAGGCTTGAATTTCTTTCATTTGTAGAACACGTTCAGCATCTTGGTTGCTGCAGCAGACAGGACAAGACTTCATAAATATGCACACAATCTCTCTTGAGCAAGTAACTGCTCCAGAAAATGTCCTGTAGAGCAAAATCAGCAAAGCAGAATGCCTAATCCCGCAAATGTAAATCCACAGGTATACACTTGTGTAAAACTTGGGGGAAGAAAAAAAGAAGGAAGGGAAAAAGAAATAAAAAAAAAAAAGAGGGGTGGAGGGGGGTGGTACAGCTTCCTGTAAAAACTGGGATATCTCTGTACTCTACTTTTCTGTAGAGGTGAAAATATTTCAGCTAACAGGTAACAGGATTTTTGTAAGGATTTCTATAAATCACATAATCATCTTTATCATAAAAATTTAGTTGAGTAGCAAGCAGTTAGAGCCTCCTAAGTCATATATAAAGATGAAGTCAATACAGATTTATATTCTACAATATATTCCAAAGGTTTTCACCTGGTTCTACTCATAATTACACAGCCAATACATTTTTTTGTCACTTCCTTGTTATTAGGGAGGGTTCTCTTATTTTCATCTGATAATTTACTCATTTGTATTCATTTCCCTTCCCTGCAGACTGAAAAAGACCTTAGACTTATGAGTGTTGTTAATCACTGCATTATCAAAGTGCTTAGGAAATTTATTGAAGGACTGGTCTCCTAGCCAGTGAGGCCCTGCCCATGAACAGGTGAAAAGATGGACTCTGATCCAAAAGACTTATTATCTGAATTTAAGGCAGCACCAGTGCAAGGACACAAAAAAATGACAGACAAGGGAATCAGCTTTGTTTTCTATAACAGAGAAGGAAGAACCAATTAAGGGATGAATAAGAGTCCCTTTTGGCACCTCTTTGGGAGATGCTTCGTAGAAACGTAGGAGAATAACCATGTGAGGTTCAAGAGGTCAAGAAAGATGGCATTTTAAGAGTATGATCATCTGTGCTGACTGCACCCTAGTTCATAGCAAATAAAGACAAACTGACAAAAAAAAAATACCTACAAAGTTTTAGCCTCTGCACCATTTTTTGGTGAGTATGTTAATTCAGTACTCTGTGAAGCATGTTAGAGTTAACAAGTATAAAAGAATAACAAGATATCAGCTACATCCAGCAAACTCAGATTATGGAAACATTCGATAACTTTTTGTTTGTTTTAAATTCCAGTGCTTTATTTGGACAGATGAAAAACCATCAAAATTATATATATCAGATCTAGGTGTTAAGGAAATTAGAGATCTTTTTCAAACAGTAAATGGCCTTCTTTCCTGTTTTTATTAAAAAAAACAAACAAACAACAACAAAAAAAGCGCAGCTGTCCTATTACTCTTTCTGCCATTAATTCTTCCTACCATCTCTCCACCTCTCACTGTGTTATTCTATGTAACAAGACTCCCATGAGCAATTTCATTTCTTCCCCCATTATATTACATTATATTACCTCCTTTCTGGGAACAAACCTATTTAGTTTTCTGCATTTTGGAAGAAATTACTTCCCTATTAAAGGTCTTAAATTGACATATAAATAAAATTGCCATATATCTGTGGTGCAATTCAGATCAGAATTGGGAATACCTCTTCTAGAAACTACTTTTTCCCCAGCTTTGAGCTTTAACCTCATAATCTTGCTCTTCCTTTCTTTTTTTTCTTTTTTTCTCAAAGGGCGACTCTACTACCAAGAAGTACAATTCTTTTCAAGTCCTGTCTAGAAAAGAGTAGGAAATAGAAATGGAGAGTGAAAACAAAATGTTTCCAAAGAAACCATAAAACATCTCTTGTAAATCTAGAGTAATAACATGTACCAGTGGCTTCTCCAAACAATTCTAGCAGATTTTAAAGCTACTATCTCCTGCAATTCAGTTTGAGAAATTTTCATTCAACAGTCAAATTATACTTCCTTTCTCACACAAGGAGGTATAATTTTCACTCCCATGCCCTGATATAACTTCATCATGTTGCACACTCATTCAAATCACATCTGAAACACTGTAGCTTGTTCAAACAAGATATAAAACTAGGAGTTCTTACTCTTTGGTAAAGTGTCTCAAGGCAACCTGAAGTTCCTCAGACGTGTTTTCTCCTTTCTCCAAGCCCCTTGCTAACTATGGTTCTCTCACTGATAAATAGTATGTTTAAAAGAGGCACAGGCTGTTCAGTCACTGAATAGTCTATCTAACCACAGTCCCATTCAATTGATGTTCCAACTCTCAGTTAAGTTATGCTGGCTTATACTTGCAGGTTTTGCTTCTGCTTTTGTTTTCTCTTTATTCCTTGAATCACCTTTTACCTACTTCACCTTTTTTTCCTAATTTTTAACTCGTGTATTCCAGTCTGCTGCCTAACAGCCCTGCTACTTATTACTTTGCTTGAGGCAGTTATGACACAACAGTAAGTTATCAAGTAAGTGTGATGCAATCAGTAAGGTTGGTCTATTGCTAAAAGAGACAGCCTTGGAAATCAGAGTAACTGGGCCCTGACTCTGTCTCCAGGTCTTATCTAATACAATATAATAGGTTATTCTCTGGAACCGTTCAATCATCCAGAGATACCCTAATGTTGGTTTTGATTTCATGAACTTTCACTCAGCATGTACTACTCTCTCTTTCTTACTTTAGCTTTTTCCCTGTGTTAAGCAAGACAGACAATGTTGTTTCAAGTCCACAGAGACAAATGCACATTCCATCTGCTTATAATTATTGCAGAGGTAAATGGAGGTAAATTAGATGCAACAAATGCAATAGGAAATAAAGCAGAGGTGTAGTTAAGACTAGAATTTTCAGGTAAATTAAGTAATATTATCTGTGTAAAGTACAAAGGTTGTGGGACATCATGGGTCATATCTCAGAAAAACAGCAATTATAGCTAAAGTATCATCTTCCTTCACCTTGCATAGGCTGTCAGCATTGTGAAGACTTGACATAGCAGATGACTTGACATAGCAGACCAAGTTAGTTTTTGAAAGAGGTCTTAATATCCTTCTGCAGCTAACTGTATTTTTGGACCTGTCTCGCTATTCAGCTGTTGCAAGAAAACCTCACAACATGGAAACACACCTTATGCTTGCAAAAGACCACTTATACCATTCCAGTGGCAGTATAACATGCAGCAGCTCCCCCCCAAAACATGAAAAGATCATATACTTCACCAATATGAGGGCTTCAAAAGTTTCACGAACAGATAAAAGCATGAAAAAAAGTACTCTTTGAGCTAGGTGAAAGAATGATCAAAGTTCCCTGAACATAGAAATGGTTCTGTCATAACCTCAATCTCAGGATGAAAAGATCTGAAGGTAACAATCATGTATATCTGCACACAGGTTTACGTCGTATGTTCCATACAAATACGTTGTCTTCAAAGAACATTGAATAACAAGACAGAGCATTTAAAAATCAGAAAATATCTATATAGTAGAATTGTTGTTGTAAACCAACAGAAGATATAGCTCCTATTAAATAATTAATGCAATATTGAAATTAGTTGAAGGTATAAAATTGTACCTGGTAGCTTATTAAATAGACTGCAATCAAGTAATCATATCTTGCAAAAATGTGATCACAATTTCAAATTCAACCAAAGTTACTATATCGAAGATGCCTGAGAAAAAAAAAAAAAAAGAAAAGGTAAAAAAAAAGCACTTAGCATTACTGTAAGGTTAATAGCTATTAATTTTTTTCATATGGTATTGAAGATAAACCACAGAATAATAAGGGTACAACCATCCAGGAAAGATTTCAATTGGAAGAAGCTTTGGACCCTATCCCCCAGAAGGAACAAATGCCCTGTAAAAGACAAAAATAGAGATGAGAAGTTGCCTTCTGAAATCCAAATCTGTTGCTAAACTGTGAATAAACAAAGTGCTCTGCCAATTTTATGACCCAAAAGAAAGAAAGGAAAGAAAAAAAAATATGAAAGGTAAGATGAAATGTGTCTAATAATTAATTAGCTGATTGATGGTTTCTGAATATGCCACACAGTCAAGCTACTGTCTTGTTAACAACATCTTTATAAACAGACCAGTTGGCAATAAAAATATATATTTACTTCTCTGATGCCTCAGACACGTCTTTAAAAGCATTAATTTTTCATTGTAATGAAGTATTTCACTGAAAAGATGTCTCAGGTGGAAAAAAAAAAAAAAAGAGGCTTCCATGCATAGCATTTGACTTGGATTAATATGCATCAAGTTTTATCACTTTTGCAACATTGGTTGATCATGCAGCATTAAGCTGGGCTACTGACATTTCAAAGGATTTGCCAAGTTTTTACAAACTGAATAGAAGTTTAAAGAAACTGTTTTCCTCTGTTTAACTGTGTTTGATATCCATATAAGATTCCTTGTAGAATCAGATTGAATGGTTTGCTACTTGCAGTACAGCTCCAGTTGCAAATGCACTATGTGGAAAGGTGATATATGGATGATCGAGGTCTGCAGACATTTTTTCTGTTCAAAGAAAACTGTTCACCATCTATTTCTTTCAGAGATGAACACAGAACCCAGGCATTTAATATAATAGTTGGGACAAGCAATCTTTCCTATTTTCAAATGCCAAAGATCAGAATAACAACAAAGAAATCCTTCTAAAATTTGTATTGGTTTGAAAAACACCTAATGCATTGAACATTTTCAGATTGAAGCCTGATCACAATATATTTTGGTTTACACCACTTGTATTTCAGCACTGCAGTAATCCTACTTTGAAGAATGCAATGCTTGTAGCAACAGCAGCCCATCTCCAGCAGTTGGGAAATGGGAAGCAGACTGTCTCTATTTCAAGAAAGACAGGCACAGGAAGAATGAACTGTATTTAATTGAATACTGTTATTAGCCAGTTTATCACATTTAGAAAAGATATTATAGAGTCATAGAATCATAGAATGGTGAGGGTTGGAAGGGACCTCTGGAGATCATCGAGTCTAACCCCCCTGACAACGCAGGAACACCTAAGGCAGGCCACATAGGAACAGGTCCAGGTGGGTCTTGGAAATCTCTGGAGAAGGAAACTCCACAACCTCTCTCTGGGCAGCCTGTTCCAGTGCTCTGTCACCCTCACTACTGTGAAGAAGCTTTTCCCCATGTTGATGTGGAATTTCCTGTGCTTCACCTTGTTACCATTACCTCTCGTCCTATCACAGGGCACAACTGAAAAGAGACTGGTCCTTTCTACTTTACATCCACCCTTCAGATATTTGTAAACATTAATAAGATCCCCTCTCAGTCTTAGTTTTTCCAGGCTAAACAGCCCCAGGGCTCTCAGCCTTTCCTCATAAGAGAGATGTACAAGTTCCTTAATCATTGTTGTAGCTCTCCATTGGACTCCCTTTAGTATTCCCCTTTCCCTCTTGAACTGGGGAGACCAGAACTGGACAAAATACTCCAGATGTGGTCTCACTAGTGCAGAATAGAGGGGGAGGAGAACCTCCCTCAACCTGCTGGACACACTTTTCTTCATGCACCTCAGGATACCATTATTCTTCCTGGCCACAGGGACACATTGCTGCCCCATGGACAACTTATTATCCACCAGGACACCAAGGTCCCTCTTCATGGACCTGCTTTCCAGTGGGTCTATCCCTAACCTCTACTGGTGCATAGGGTTATTCCTCCCCTAATGTAGGACTCTCCCCTTATCCTTGTTGAACTTCATTAGGTTTGCCTTTGCTGAGCTCCCCAAGGCAATTCCCAAACTGTAAGATACAAATAGGACAGGGTAATTTATTTATATTTTGGATATATGTTTTCTGGGTCTAAGCCAGACACAAAGGAGTCATATTTAATTAATAGTTTCTAACAAAAACAAACAGAAAAGCACATTCTGTGTCAGAAAAGTTCATCCTGACATTTCTTAAATTTTTAAAACCTTTGGATTCAGGGGCTAAGAATTGGCTGTATATTTTGGTGCCAAACAGGAAACTGAAAGAATGTTTACTTTTCACCCCATTAAATAAAAGAATACAAAGTTTCAGGAACTGGAACATGGCTGCCTCACTTCTTTCAGGCTGGTTTTGCCCAGAAGTTTTAAAGCCAGCCTGTTACTGTCTTTCTAAGCCGTTGACTATTTCACAAGATATTCAAAGCAGAAAACTTTCAGACAGTACCTGCAGAGAAGTACAGTATGGTACTGAGATACCTCAGTAGAGGTCTCCTCCATCTCAGGTGAGTGTCCTGATAATATGGTTTATAAGATACCTAGGCTCACAGCTTCTTCTGTCTTTCAGATAGTACTTAGATAAACTTAGATAAACTCAACAACATTCTTTAACTTTTGGTCAGCTCTGCAGTGGTCAGGCAGTGGAACTAGATGATCACTGTAAGGCCCTTCCAATTGAAATTATTCTATTCTATTCTATTCTGAGAAAGGGTTATTTGGTTTTTTTCAGTTCACTTAAATGGTTCAAAATTACAATTTTTTCCCCCTAAATTGCTGGAGAATTTTTACAACTTTAGGTGCAAGCGGCCTGCACTGAAGCTCTATACCTTCCTCAGTACTCAATGAAATGTTTGTTTTGGGTTTTTTTCCACTAAAAACACAAAGAGCTTAAAAGTGTGGAACTTCAAATTTTAGGTCTGAGTGGTAACACGATATTGACATTCCCCATTGTGTACTGGTGAAACAATGCAGTGTCAGGCAGATATATCAAAAATCCAAGACCTCTGGATTTGCAGTGTTTGTGAATATGTAAAAAAATAACACTTGCACTCAAGTGTTAAATTTTGGCTTACTAAAGTTATGTATAAAGGGTAACCTTTGGCAACCTTACGGAAATGATAGTAACATCAGTAAACTGAAAAATCCTGGAAAATGAAAATGAGTAAAAGTCCAGAAAAGTATGATAAAGTATGATTAAAAGCAAAAATTTCTGTTTATGAAATATTTTTTACTATGTTACATTTTTATTATTGAAGGACTGCTCCCATATTCATGTAATGGTTTCAAGCCTTTCTTAAAGACAGGCTTTTATTTTTAAATCATATGAAATGTGTGATCCTTAATTTATATTTTTTAAGTAATTACTTTCTGGGGACTTGTCCTACCTGAAACATAGATGCTTAACTTTAAATTCATAATATTGTCGTGGGAAGGTACTCTGATTTTATTGTTGTAACATGTTTCTTCAGCAACAGCTGTTGCTTGTTTAGTCAGTGTTTCTCAAGTGAATTTGAAAGTTTTATTAATCAATAGTACTGTTAACCACTGATTTCTCTTATGCCTTTATGCACAACAATCCATGACAATTTCTTCTGTGACAAAATATATGTTCGTTACCTTCAAGTACAGGGAACAAAATGGACCTAACCTAACAGGCCTTATATAAGTAAAAAAACCTCAGAACTTGTATTCATTTGCACCAGAAATGAATATGGCTTTTATACATTTTACCATGGCAACTAATAGCATTAAAATATCTTACAAGCTGTGCAGAACAGAAAAACTAATACCAACTTTTGTTAAAAAAAAATAATAGTCTGAAATGAGTTGTAGTATATTTTAGGCAACCTCTTGGGTATTTGAAAGTATTAAAAATCATTATTTATTCCCAGTTACTATAAACTGAATGATCTAAAAATCATCTGTAGTTAGAGTTCATTAACTCAAATACTGGAGTGTTAACTCAATTTATACTTGCATCATTGTTTAAGATAATTGTAACTTGAATATTTTAAAATTATTTCACTCTGTTGTCATTTGAGTCAAGATTGATTAAAATAAGATTATTTTATAGTGAAAAAATAGTTGCTTTACTTATCTTTTATGTTTGCTTCCAGACTGTCATTTTTCTTTTTACCCAACTAATGCCAAGACTCATGTGTTTTCATACACAGTTTCTTGTCCTTTCATTATTCCTGCTCATTTTCATAACCTATTATCTGCTTTTTCATACCTGATTCATATTTTAGCCCTCACTCCAACTCTGCAAATACCAGACTCTGAGAAGCTATAAATAACAAGAGGTTATACCTGCAATCAACATCCTCAGAGGAAGCCTGGTACAGCTCTACCTTCCCATTTACATTCCAGATAATAGGAAAGCCATTTGAAGAGTTCATGCACCTTCTGTAAGCAAAGTTGATGTGATTCTTCTCAGCTTCACTCTTGTTACCCAGCAGCTATGGAGGATCCACCACTTTTCACCATCCCCAGGCAGGGCTGTCATGCAGAGGACTCACTCCTCAGACACCTGACTCGAGGGTCTGCGTGCCTGCAAGGATGCCTTAGAATTACAGATCCTGGATGTCTGTACTAGAGCTTTCAGGTTACTACTTCACTGAGACCGGTCCTTCTGCAAACAGGGGTTGTTTTTTGTTCAACTTTTTTTTTTTCCTAGTCCATTCTAGTTTGTCACAGTGTCTTGGTACCCCTCCAAACTTAACACCAAACACTTCTGCACACTGAAAATTAAAGCTAAAAACCAAAGGTTTTCACAGTTCCTCAGCAGTTCCATGGCAGGTTGGGTTGATTACAATTTTTTTCCTGCTTAATCATGGGGTTTTCTCATGCCTGAAATGCTTCTAACACAGAATATTATGTTTAAGCAAGGGTACACAGAAGAGTGCTTGGAGAGCCCCACAGAAACATGAAAGATGATTGTTCAATGAGCAAGAGGGGAAGACATGAAAAAGCTTGGTAGAGACATGAATTCCTGACCAAATGAGGCTATGTGTCTGGTATGTCTGGAATGCTTAATACCCAATACACTGAGCAACTGCTGCTTAGGGAAACATTTTAAACTGTGAACATCTTTATTACAATAAATGACCTTTCTTCAGCTTCTAGTAGGACTATTCACAGCAAAAATACGATTCAGTATTTATTTCTATATTTATATTCCTAACATTATTATAGTGCACATATTTAGAAGTAAAAGTATGCCCTGAAAATTCTTTTTATTTTACAGTGTGGAGATTTAATCTTCTCTCTGCCCAAGGTACATTCAAGGCTTTGTCTGTACATTTACTGGGAACCTCAGTGGTGTTTTTTTATCATATCCAATGTGTATGCAGTAGAAATACATTTGGCTACCCAACATTATGTAAGATGTAGAGTTGGCTCATATTAATATTAATAATACACATACACACTATGTGTCCAATATCAAATATGGATGTTTTAATGGGATATCTAAATCTCAGACACGAATGCTCAAATCAGCACTTAGATCCACAGAGTGGGCATTTACACATCTAAGTGTCCATGTAAGTACCCAAATGTGCAATTTGGATATCCTGTTAAGATGCCCATATTTGAAAATTAGGCTGACTTCCCAGCATTTTTGGCAGCATTGTTGCACAGTGATTCTGGCAAAAATGCAGGTTTTTAATTCAACTGCACTAAGGTGGTTTTGATTGTTTGTTTGTTTAAAAAAAAAAAATTTACGGTTCTAGAAATAGATTTTCCTCTACTTTTACTTGCAATGTTTTATATGGTCTTGTAATTGGGTGCTGAGATATCAACTGAACATTGCTGCCTGAAGTCCAATATTCTCATGAAAAAGAAGTTCTAATGTCTCAGGGCATATATTGAGGTTTGTCATATTTTAGTCTGAAGAATCATAAAAAGCACTATCATAGAGTGCTGAAAGTTCAGTATCCACTGAAGCAAAGGAGTTAAATAAGCTTTCTGCTTTATGGACCCTTAAGTTATAAGTGATGTTCTGTGTTGCACATTGTGAGTACAGCTATGAAACAATATATGTAACATTTTTCTAATTCTCTACAGAATCTGAGTAGAAATCTGAAAGCCCAGTAACCTCAGCAGAGCAAGAACACCATAAAAGCATCTACCAGACAACTGTAGTCAAAGGAGATGCATTAAGATTATCCAGCAATTTGGAACATTTACCGGAACGACCACAAAAGTAACATGAGCCATTTTAAAAAGGTCTCCCAACTTTATTATTTTATAAGGAAATAAAATCTTTTTTTGGCCATAAATTCTAAAGCTTTCCCCCTTTATTAAAATAAGGAAAATGACTCAAAATAAAATAAGCCAAAGCCAAAACAGAAAGCATAAATAAAATAAAATCTGATAGTTTTTAATGAAATGTATTTTGTCACTTCCATTTTTATTTTTAAAAACAGAAGTACCTGCTCTGTGACAGTCATGCCAAGATTTAGTTTCAACTGCTTTTAAAGCAGCCCTGAACCAATGTGCCTTTTGGGGGGCTTGACATTTTTAAACACAAGCTACCAATTTATTAGAGCAAGCTATTGTTTTAAGCTTCTATTTCAGTCCTGATGAAGTACTTATGTGCTTGTGAAAGGCTATTTCTTTTTTCCCCGTATCATAAGAGGATAAAATATATTATTTCTCTGCACAAACAATGCCTATACTAGAACTGTTTGACAGCTTCTGTCTTGTCAGTCTAATAGGCATCTGTATGATAAAGTCTTCATCTCAGATTTCACATGTTTTTCTATGTCCTACGTTCTATATGGCCTTTATCAGGTTCCAGGTGTTTTCATCTCTCATTTATGAGATCATGTCATGCCTTTTGTAAGAGAGTAATGGCTTAATCATTTATTTTGCTTTACATAGAATTTCCCTTTTCAATTTAAAAGTCATTGTCTCCCATTGCTGGAAACAGCTCCACTTGCATCATTCCTTAAATGCATTGCCTTTCCTTCTTTATCACGCACTACAAATGCACAGTTTCTATAGCATTTGTCTTCGCTTTGACTTTCAAACTACCCTGTCTTATATCAGAGTTGCACTTATTCGTATCCCAATGAAGAGAGTGAGTGCTCATGAAGTGTGAGCTTCTCATGTACTCGTAAAGTTTCATCTAGACTGACAGTAGGATGAAAACTAGAAAAAAAAGTCATAATAAAGAGAATGCTGACATAGGTGTAAAGGCTTTAAGTGAGTCAAATTCTGATAGTCAGTTTTCAGAGTGCTAAAGAACAGTGCTTCAATGTCACTTTCCTTCTGTTTTTTGTTTGCATAAAGCATATCTCATTCAAATACTTTATTACAATTCATCTTTTTTGGTTCTAGCATTAAACTGGAAAAATTATTAAGCTGAAAGGAAAAAATACGTTGCATTCCAAGACAAGGTTCGTCTGATCATAAATCTGACTACAGCATTCTATGCTTATATGCAAACCTAGCTTCTTCCTAAGTTTTTCTATATTAGTAATTTACCAGCTCTGCAAAAACACTGGATTTTGTTCAGAATTTGGCACGTTCCCAAGGCACCTGCCTGTAAAGCCTTTTTTTCACTTCTCCCATTTCCTTTCATTTATAGGATGATACATTCCCTGTTTTGTGTGGTACTTTAAACTCTTAAAGTAGAGCAAAAAGGACCTAACTACTCCAACATAAATGACATCTCCATGAAGGGTAATGATGAACACATTTGAAAGACCACTGTACCTCTCTGCAGTTTATAGAGCCAGGCAGCATCAGTTTGTGCTCTGGGCTTGCCAGACAGGACAAGCTACATGAGATCATACCTGGTCAGCACCCAAACAGGAGCGCTCCCGCAGAACGCACGTATGAGTCCTGTTGCTGCCATGGTAAATAAAGAATCAATTTCTCCAGCTGCCTTTGACAAGCACAGCAGTGCTGGATGACGTGTAAGACCAAGTCCTCCCACTTAGAGCCACTGACAATCCTATGGCACTGCTCAGGAGGCACCTACATCATCCATCCCAGGTTATGGGCTCTATCCGTTTCAGTGTTTTGCAGTTCACTCTAAGGTAAGTGTATGCCTTCAGTTACAACAAAGATGACATTTAAAATGCTACATTATTGCATGACAGCTCTGCTTTAAGAATTCTCTCTCTTCATCTTCTGAGCATCAAATGAAGTAACATACCACAGGAAGGAACAATGAAACATGCAAACATTTGACCCAAGGGGACTGTTCATGTTGAAGGAAAATATCCTCAAATCCCTCAGAGGTTCCCCCTTTCAGTCAAATGATTAGGCAAAAATAACCTTGAATGTCTTCAGTTGATTACAATACAGTTATGATCAATGTGCTTCATTATGAAGACAGAATTAGTAAATGAAAATTATTTCTGCCTAAACCCCAACTTTTCTGTAAAAGATTATTTATTAGCTTTTCCACAAATACTATTGAACAGAAGAAAGCGATACCCTTTTCTAGAGAATCCTCTATGTCTTTTTTCTGGATTTCAGTTGTGTTGTTGAGTATATACACACATATATATATGTATATATACAGGTCAAAATCAGAACAAACTTCTTTAGACTTTTATGTTTAGCCCATGAAATCTTTCAGAATCAAATTGCCTAAGGAAATACTACATTTATATCTGACCATTGTGTTCAAAGGGTTTTCTATGCAGTTTTGAATAGTTCCTTTTAAAAGCCTGACTGGAATTTTATCAAAAAAATCATTCAGTACTCTAAGCTTTTTTCACTCAATTAAGCTCATAATAATGGTACCCCATATTCATACCACACACTCATTAGAGCAAATAATCTTTCTTCATCACCTCCAACTACATACTTGTTAAAATGTATTGACAACCATAGTCGAACAATTTTGTTTTCTTTTGTACCTGTCCTGTATGCTAAGTAGTTTCTCAAGTACTTCTGAAAACTCTGAAAAGCTGCTTTAAAGCAATTGCTGTAAAATATTAATGGAAACTCTGATCTAGCAAGATTATGTGTATAGGCTGCATGTAATTTCTCTGAACTCCATGCAATGACCTAGAACAAATTAAGTGATTTGGTCTTTGAAAAACTGGGGTTCAAATATATATTCTAAACTAATTATTATTTCAAATACATGTATTTAAAACTTATACTGATAATTTAAAATTCAGTGCCATATTCTATGACCTACACCTTATAAATATATAGTTTACATACCATCAGAATTAGGGAATGAAACCTTGTAGTAAGTTTAGTGAACTGGGTTTAAATAACACAATGGAAAGAGTCATGTAGTTGTTCAGTCCACCTATAAGTCATCTAGTCATTGTTGCAGACACATAGAGAACTGCAAAAGGAAATCCAGAAATATGTACATAAATAACAGTGAACTACCATAAGAAATACATGGTAATGTGCTCACAGATTTCTGTGAGAAGTAAACTGAACGTTCCCAAATATGTTAAGGCCCAGTATAGAATAAGGTAAAACAATTTTGACAATTCTAGGCCCATTGCATTGTATATCTATGTCCCCCATTTTCAACTCCAAATATCTCTAATTTTCCAGCTTGCATTGTCATGTCCTTCTCTACATTCACTACAGCATGTCATAACAGAGGGGAAAAAGGTAAATACTGTTATGGAAAGCACTGTTCTAAAAATAGAGGCTATTTCTAGTATTTTGGAGCATTTTCCTTATATGGAAAAGAATTCAGTATTTGCTACATTTGCTGTAGCATAGTGTCAGATTAGCTACATTAAAAAAAAAAGAAAAAGAAAAAAGAAAAAAAGAAAAAAGAAAAAAGGAAAAAGAAAAAAGGAAAAAGAAAAAAGGAAAAAGAAAAAAGGAAAAAGGAAAAAGGAAAAAGAAAAAAGGAAAAAGAAAAAAGGAAAAAAAAAGGAAAAAGAAAAAAAAAGAAAGAAGAAAAAGGAAAAAAAAAGAAAAAAAAAGAAAAAAAAAAGGAAAAAAAAAAAGAAAAAAAAAAGGAAAAAGAAAAATAATAAAAGCCCAGAAAAATACTTCTCCTTAAATGAAAATTGCACCTTGCACCTCCCTCTGCGGTTCATACATGCTTTCCTCTCCTCACAGACCATCACTTTTTCCCAGTCTACCTTATTGTCTGCAGTATCTGAGAGTAGGAGAGAAAGGACATTTTGCAGAGCAGATTAGGAGCTGAGTTCCCAAGTAACAGCAGTGTAACCACTGTCTTTGTTTCCTTAAAGCTTACCACCTGAAGCAATCTGCAAGGTTTTCCCCCTTACCAAAATGCCATTTTTTCCCCACTAATCTGAATACAGCTGTAGCTAGAATACTTTCTACAAATATCTCACTACCTCTCTTAAGTCTTTGCAGACAAATATTAAATTGCCCTAGTAAAAAAGATTAACTTTTGTTTCTGCATTCCTTAAATATGCCTGTGGTAGAAAATGAGGAAATAGAGCAGAAAAGCAGGCTAGATGAGAAGAAGCAGGGAACAGTGTAATTGGGTAAGGTGCCATGGGAAAAAAAAAAAAAAAAAGAGAAATAGAGAGAGGATGACATGTGGGAAAGGAACCGAAGGATAATGAAAGATGTAGTGAATATGTAAGAAAAAGAACACTGGGAAACAAGAAAGAAGAGAAATGAAAACTGGAATGCAGGAGGATGGGGAGGGTGAGGAGGAAATGCCAGTTCCTAGACTTACCACAGAGAAGTTGATGGGTAGAATTTTTTAATGCTGGCTGTGGTTTTTTTTGACAGTGAAACATTAGTAGGAGAGGAGACTCAGAAAGTCCAAGTAGCATCAAAGAACAAGCCTTAACACTTCCTTTTATACCCAATGCTAATATTAAAGAAAATGGTGAAATACAAAAAATTTAAACACAAAGGTACAGTGAAGCCAATATGAAGAAAGTTCTGTACAAAACACATTATAAGCTGAAAAAAATCAATTTTGGAACTTTCAAATACACTGTAATGAAATATTGCTGACAAATGGAAGAATAGTTCCAGCTATGGAAGTGTGAAATACCTCCTTTATATATATAAAAAGATACAGTATTGCAATAACTGAGAAATACTTACTTTATCAACTAACATTAGGAAGACAATAAAATACCTCTATACTGTATCTAGAAATATTACAGAGACTGGCAAATATGTGCTTAGAGAGTACCCTATGAAATACCTACAGGAGAAAGAGAAACAAAATTAACTGAAATGGAAAAAACCATATACTTTATTAACAAACAGTAGGAAAACTGTGAAATACAGTAGCACACATACAGAAACACAATGAACTGAAAGATATACAGAACATGATCCTGTTTCCCCTTATGCTGAAGTGATACAGTTCAAGAGAATGGAATTATTCTGGAGCCACTCAGTGGTAATCAAAAGAAGAATTTCTCCCATTGAGCATATATTATTTAGTCTTTGAGAAACAATAAAAATAGTTTTGGAAGCTAAAAATACCTACTAATACTATACAATAGAGTTCACTTTTGAAATATTAAATTTTAATGGCCTCTCCATGAATCTTCCTCTGACAGATAGACTGTGAAAAGTCTGTGGAGCAGCTAAACTTATTCCAAATAGCAATTGTTTTTCTAAGCAAAAGTTAGTGCTGTAGACCAAATACAGACATTATGAGACTGTTTTGTGTGATCTTTACAATGAATTAAAGTGTCATATTTTGCTGCAGTGCAATTGGAAGTGACAATAAATAGTTTTATTCTCCTAGTTAGGAAAGAACTCATGCATTCAAAAAGGGCTACTCTGTACGCTGGATCTGAACTCTGGACGTTCATCTATCAGGATAGAACCCTGCAGTGAAAAAAAATTATAATTTGGAAACTATATTGTCAGCTCTTGCGATTTTTATTGAGAGCTTTGTGCTGCATGGTGATTTTGCTAGATCTCAGCTCCTGAAGTGAAGGTATTTGAAAATCTGTTTTCTTTTTCCTTTTTGAAAAATTCCTTGTCCTTATTGTGATACAAAATGTTTTAAGCACAAATCCTATACACAAAAAAAAGGGGGCAAATATAAAAAAAATAACTCCAAATATACTCTTTTTAAAATGATGTTATGATTTTGTGAAAACAGACTAATAATAATCCTGGCTGACTATTTTTGGCATCAGACTTTCCTTCCCTCAGCGTGTTATAAAAATTCTTACTTAGAGAACTTCTTATGACCAATAACTGGACTCAAATTATAAGTAGCACTTGTGGGGAGGGGAGTTTGTACTAGTTTCTGTAACACATTATTTCTTATTAAATACAGGTTTTGCTACTTACACTCACTGGAAAAACTGTGAATGTTGCTGCTTATGTATAAATAATATGGTCTAGTTTTATATTTTGTCTGTTGTGTTATATGGTCTCTGTACTCAGCTTTGGTGACGCCGCACCTCAAATACTGTGTCTAGTTTTGGGCCTCTCTCTACAAGAAGGACGTTCAGGTGCTGGAGGGGGTACAGAGGTGGGCTACAAAGCTAGTAAAGAGTTTGGAGCATGTGTCTTATGAGGAAAGGCTGAAGGATCTGGGGCTGTTTAGCCTTAAGAAAAGAAGGCTGAGGGGAAGTTGTAGTGAGGTGGGAGTTGGTCTGTTCTCCCTGGTGACAAGGACAGAACAAGAGGAAATGGCCTGAAGTTGAACCAGGGGAGGTTCAGGCTGGATGTTAGGAAGCATTTCTTTCCAGAAAGCGTTGTCAGGCATTGGAATGGCCTGCCCGGGGAGGTAGGGGAATCACCATCCCTGGAAGTGTTTGAGAGGCGGTTAAATGTTGTGCTTAGGGACATGGTTTAGTGGTTTTTGATAGGGCTAGGAATAAGGTTGGACTTGATGAGCTTAAAGGTCTCTTCCAGCCAAAAATAATTCTATGATTCTATGAGCAGGGACAGTCAGGGTTGTTGGTGCCCTCAGGGCTCTGACAACTACAAAATGGAAGTATTTCTTTCTCCAAAGTCTTCCATTCATACTTAAAGGGTTTTTTCCTTTTACTAGAGGTAGATAATATCAGGAATAACTACTTGTCTCAGCTAAATAGGTTAACAATAAATGCGCACAATAAGATCTACAGTACAGTAAGCCAATTCTTAAACTGTACATGCATCATTAAGTTTTATGCTCAACAGATATAATTTAAATAATACCGTATAAAGAGAACATCAATATTACAGCACCCACTGACAGAAAAGAAGACGGTTATTCTTGAGTCTGCTACAAAAAGTGAGACTCTATTAGCCCAAGAGTGGATCACATTTAGTGTCAAATGAATGCCATTAAAAACTTTTTTGGTATTAATGAAACTAATCCAATAATACAGATTTCTGCCTGCTCATTACAATTATTTATTCATAAAGTGTTCATTTGTTCCTGTGAGACCCTGATGGAGAGTTGTACCCAGAAGAGAAATTTCTATGAGCACTTCTAAACTGGACTCCAGCTTCTCTGTGGATCTTTCGCTTGCTGTCCCTGTTAAGCTTCTTCAAGCAGCCAAAATCTGCAAACATGAGCCTACTCTAATATTTTCTAAATGAGTCCATGAGATGTGGAGACACAAACCTTCAATTTTTAACATTTACACATTTTCAATTCAGCATTTCTCTGGCTGTCATACAGGTTGTAAGACAGGCTGAGGTAATACATAGAATAAATAATAAAACAGAAATTATAAATATCAATAAACACATGTTTTATTTTTTATTTGAAAAGATTTGTGAAAATGTTCACACCTTCCATCTTCAAATGCCAGACAGAAGATAATTTGAGCTGCTATTTTAAAATAATTGCTTACATTAAAAAAATACTTTGAATATGGTGCAAAGTTTACGCATAATAACAACAACAAGACAACATATATAATTATAAAATAAAAAAAAAAGGAGATTGATGCTGCAATAACTTAGATCACCTAACATGATTATTTTTAGGTCAATTGCCTCTGTGTCTCACATTCCCATGCCTAACTGGTCATGGGGCAACCACTCCATCTCCCAGTGCTTCACCAGAAAAGTAACTTGTTGCCATCACTCTTCAGTGTACTACATCTAGTAGACATTACAGTAGGCTTCCTTACTACCAATTTGTTAGCAGACTGGTTTTGGCATCCTGCTGATGAGGAATCATGATGCTGTGAGTCTTTTTCCTTACATTTAATGCTGTTGCTTGGACATACATTTTGATCCCAGCTATATACACACATGTTCATTAGCCACACTCTCAGATTCAGGTGCTTAAACATTTAAAATGACAATGCAAAGTGTCACTGTATTAAAATATTTTTTGGTTCCTGACCAAAGCGTGAATCATCTTCCAGTGCAAGTATCACAACTGTTTGAAGCAGTACTAAACTGTATCTTGCTCTTTTTATCTCTCTCTTCTGCTATCTCTTTTACTTATTCTTGCTCTTGATATAACTTCTTTAATAGTTTCTTATTCTTTTTCTTAACATTACACTGAAATTGTCATTGTTACATGCAGTTTTGACATTTTTTTCCAGTATTCTGCTTTATTCTAGAGTTCTGTGATATCAAACAATTTGATTCATTTAATTCTTTCTTTTCACTGAAAGAATTCAAAGAAAAAAATGTGTTAAACCTAGATTCTTCATGAGCTCTAATTCTCATGAAATATTTTCACTAAAACCCAAGAATAAAATGTTGTTCTTTAGGAATGGATAGGAACTCTCTGCTGTGTGTCAATATTAACCTTCAACTATAAGAATCTATATAATAATAATAATAATTAAATTAATCTTACTTTTTAATGGGATGCAGTACCCTTTAAAGATTACACAAAGGAATCCTAAGGAGGAAAAAGTATTTATCTTCCTAAACAAATATTCAGTAGAACACATTTGGCATTCCTAGCTGCAGAACTTATAGCCTTACTCTTACAAAAACTTCCACAATTAAGGGATTAATCAGTAATATATTAGTCTTGATTAACACATGTCACTTTTACGCTCAATGAAGTATTTCAAACTATTCTAACTTAATTCAGCTTGATACTATGCTGCTTTAATATATTTTTTCTTCTAGAACTATAGATTACTCAAAATTAAATCACTTTTCACTATTATCCCTTTAATTTCCTACCAGCATCCAGGCTCTCTCATTCAACCTTGAGAAATTCCAGTGTCCAAGGTAATCTCTTTCCTCCCACGAATTTAAGAGTTATTACTACTATATAAATTGAAAATAAAGATTAGAAAATTTCAATTAATCCACTCAACATCTTTGTCATGTAAATGTAAATTTATTTAACTTCACCTGAAGCTGATATTTGTGTACTTGAGACAAAATTAACTTTATGTGTCTGAAAGTCTCATCTGAAGAAGCCCACTGTCAATATTTCAGTTGAGTATATAAATTAAGTGGAATGCACTACAGTTTAACAGTTGGATTTCATTGATTTTGTTCACACATCTGATATACCTTAATCAGTAAATTTGGAAAAATGTCTTTCCATTTTGAGCTTTTTCAGAATAGGATGATCAGGTTTTAAAACTGTACTACCTAAAAAGAGTTTATTATTATATTATTATTATTATTATTTTATTATATTAGAAGAGATCATCTTTAAGCATAGGAATCCAGTCTTGACATATTGCTTTACAGTTCGCTCAAATGCACTTGTAGAGTATGTAGATGAAGGTAAGAACATGATGGATTAGAATATTATGTTAGTAATCAAGATACACTATCTGCTTCTCAGAAACTACTAAAGAAGAGGTCTTTTATAAAGCAACAGAAAAAGTAATCGTACAAAACACTGGGCACCATATCTAGAAAAACATAAAAAATGGGATTGAGGTAGAAATAAGGAAGGATACTTAAATTCCAGAGCACAGTCTAAAAATACTAGCAGTGTTGCTACAGAAATAAAGGATTAAATGTACAGAAGGAAATTATTGGCTTGTTTATCCCAACTTTTCAACATCATGGAATGCCATAACTTCAGATAAGGAGCAGTATGCATCAGCAAAAGAGACCCGCAAAGTAAACTCCAGGACTATATCTTATTAGTGGATCCTTTGAGTTCCTTTTAACTAGCAAATAACTTACAGAATCTTTTCAGGGGCTATGTCTTTTGGTTTTGTTTAATTTTTATTTCTGTGAATACTACTGCTGTTAAGCATTTGGGAGTTAATAACTCTATTCAGCACTGTGGGGATGCCATGTCATCATTCATTCCAAACAGCAGGCACTTGTTTTATTTATGGAGTCATACAACAGACCTTTTTTATTCTAAAAAGAGTTCATTGTTAAACAGTGCACGATGCATTGAAGATTTGCAGTCAATATTTCCAAAATTAGACAGCCATAAAATGCATGCATCATTTGTAGTCTTTTTGGAATGCAAAACATTTTACTCTATTTGTATATAAAATATTCAAAATAGCAAAGGTGTATCCTCAGCAATCATATTATAAATATATTCTTGGATGCCTGCCACTGATGTCAATTTTAAGAAATGTATGCATTGATTAGTTCCCATGATAATAGCAACTATAAATTGATTTGAATAGCAATGAGTGACAGACTGACTTTTTCTTAAATTGTCTCCAATGATGATTTGAACTGATCTTGTTGCTAGAAAGTCAACAGCAGAAGTTTGGTTTTTTTTTAACTACAAGTAAAGCCTCACTTCACTGTGCAGCAATTGTTAAATCCCCTTTAAACTTCCAACAGAGCTTTAAAAATGTTTATCAAATCTATGCCCTTTAAAAAATTAACTCATGTATACAGTAAAAAAAAAATAAAAAAATTACTGTTTAATCCTCTGAATCCTTACAAAACCTTAATAAGATATTTCCTTTTTAATTCACAGTATCATATATGCTTTTTAAAAAAAAAGTTTAAACTTTTTTTATAACAATAATCATGTATGAGATTACATAATTTTAGAATAAATGTGTTATTTGTTTTATAGTATTTAATTATTCATCTTCAATAGCTACATTTTACCAAAAGCAATTGTAGTTCCTTCAATATTTGAGCAGTTCTAAAAGACAGGGAAATTATTTCCATCTATACATATATATTCCATTTCTGGTATTGTATTGATATAAAAATGCATTATATAAATGCCTAACATTTTAAGTCATATAATATAGACCATTCTGGTTTTTTGTGACCCAACTTTAACATTATGCTTCTTCACCAAAACTTTGCTTATAAAATTTCTTTTCACTGTATTTTAAGATATAGTCTATGTAGTGTAGGGTATACATTAGAGATACTGAAGAATAAAGATGATAAAGATGATAAAGATGATAAAGATGATAAAGATGATAAAGATGATAAAGATAAAGACAAAGCGGAGTCATCCTTGTTATTTCTGTGGCACTATAACAGCACCTTCTCAAATTTTGACTTTATGTTATGCAAAATATTTACCGGTTTCCTTCAGGACATAGGCAACACAGCCATTTGTGTGATAGAGTTAAAACTCAGATGCTTGGAATTCAGGAGAACATTGCAGAAACTTCTTTGAGCAGGAGGTTTGGCTAGAGACCTCCTGAGGTCTTTACCACCAGGACTGGTCTCTAATTCTGTGCTATGGAAAAAGTCTGAGGTCCCCTCAGGTCTTTAGGATGGGTTGTATTCACATTGAAAAACTTGTTTCAGTAAACCTAAATCTATTGCTTATTCTATTTTAATCTATTTGAATCATTTAAACTGTAAATGTGTCATCTTTTTTCCATAGCTATTTTTAAGGTGGACCTTGGATGGTCCAGAAAATGCTGCTAAGAAAAAGTAGCTTATTATAGAAAAGTAATCTCTCTTACAGAAACATGCAGGGTCTAAACACATTTAACTACATGGAAGACAATATATCTGTCAAACACATAATCCAGTAATTGTATGCCACATATATTCATAGCATCACAGTACTTAGAGAGAGAAAATATCCCTATTTAGCATGTAGGGCCAACATTTTACCTACTGATCCGAATAACAGCAATGCCACTCCAGCAGACTGATCAGCATGTGCTGGCTGTTTTTTGCCCCTACCATCTGCAGCGTATGCAAACACATTGAAGAAAAACATAAATCATCCACTGAGGTAATTTTTCTTTGTGTCCCCTGCTTGCTTATGGGTACATAACCTATTACCAGGTAGCGTGATAAAGAATCATCTCTACTTCTGTTGCAAGCTGCCTTTTATTCTGGGCAACTGGCACCAAATCAAAGATCTGGCTTAAGTACTAATTGTTAACCAGATCAATAAAGACTCCAACACTGTAAATATGTTAATTGCTTATCAGCCACTGATGTATGCAGCACCACAGACAAAACTCAGTGACACTTTCTTCCTAGAGAGAGATTACATATAATTTGATTTCTTTATTTTACTGTTTGCCTGGCGAATACTGGTGTATTTTCATATAAAGTGATATGTTTCACCATAAATAGCAAGTTCTACATCCATAACATATTCTACATCCATTTCATATTCAGCAAAAGAATAAAACTCATCCCTTGAGCATAAAGTTTAATATGACACTAGACTGCAGCGCTTGTTATTTCATGAAGCATCATTATGTTCTTCACAGGTGTAGAAATCTATAAGAACAGTCTATGGATTTTTACATGCTTACTACAAGAATATTAGAATGAACCCAAAATGTACTATGAAGTTTCATAGGTGGTAGCTATTTACTGCACAGTGAATCCTCCATTTAGGTACTGAATGTGCTTAGCATGTGTATATGTCACATGTATACATTTAGATGGTCTTTAGTGTTGAACTCACATAGGTGCTGAAAGTCAGCAGTAATGATTACTTTTGTTGACAGAAGAACTGTCGGTGAATGCAGGAGGAAACTTTACAGCCTTTCAGTTTATCTTCTCAGTATCATCTAGAACTTCCCAGTATATGGTGGATGATATTCTACAGTGACCAGGTATATTTACACCCTAGTTATATTTTTGATTCTTTAAATATGTTGTTCTCTGAGAGACTTTTCTCATTTTCTAGAATAATCTCTGGAGTGATAACATTGTCAGTAGCTTAAAGTGGGAGAGTGTCTGAAACAGGGCTAATCAGTCTGTTACTGTGCATGCTCCTCAAAGAAGTTATTGAAATAAAGAGACCACTTACGCAGTCTGGCAAACACAATCTTTATATTTCTTTTTCTGTAGCACTCACCAGTTCTACTTGCACTGTAAAAAAAGAAAAACCATAAATATAAAATAGCTGTAATACTAATAACATCCCGTGCAGTTGCCAGGAACAGTTTGTACCAAGGAAACACTGGACATATGTTGACTTGACAGCCATTGGCAGGGCTTGGTTTCATATGCCACATTGTCAAAACACCTTTTTAACTACCTCGGAGGGATTGTGCTATTTCCTTTCTTATTTTGAGACAAAATTTGTAAAACAAATTAGTATCTGCAAAGTCTCAAATAGGTCGTCTTATCCAGGAACCACACAGTGGATTTTTCTTTATTTCTTTCAAATTTTTAGTATCCTGTTCCTCTGCACATGAGATCTGACTTAATCTCTTTCATGGTAATATACATAATATGATAGCTATATAATAATTTTATCATAACTATAGATTAATAGACTGGATGCTTAAAATGCTTCTGATTGGGTGTTCCATAACTTTAAATACTTTTCATTTATTAGAGGTGAACATAAGAACAGACAATGCTTTCATTCATATAATAAAGATTTAGACAAAGCATACATGTATGCACTTGAGTTTTTGTATGTGGTATTCTCTGTGTGTATGTATAAACACACACACACACACACACACACACACACACACACACACACGCAGAGTCGTTGAATGTCTTTAACTGCCACCTTTGGAAATACTAAAGCAACTGGTAATAAACCCCCTAGATTTCCCCAGCAAAACATTTTCTCATTCATCCTTGGAGCAGAAGAAACCAAATATCAAGTGAGACCCAGTCTTAAAAACACATTCTTTATCGAAAACTCTTGGAAAAGGGATGAGTTTAGCAACTTACCCAAATAACAAAGGATCCAAATCCATTAGAGTCACAGACATTCTTTCCATTAACTAAAACAGGTTTTGGATGAGGCTCACAGCACACATGTTTTTAGTGATTTGTACTAAAACTGTGAAAGAAATTACAGCAACACATTAAAATTACATACTGAAAATGTGCTTTTGTGCCACACTAAAAATAGCTGTTAGATCATCTTTAAAAAGAGAGCTCATCAAGGCTGTTGAATAACCAGAGTAATAGCTGTCCAGATGCTATAATGAGATTTATGTAAAATATTGTGTGGGTAGAAATTATAATTGCTTTTTTTATTTGTTGTTGTCACAGAAGAGAGGTTTTCAGTTTTCAATTTCCAGCTTTGTGAAGTTCAGCTAACAGGTAAAGACTGAAGTTTAACTCTAGGTTATCACTATCTATATGGCAAATGCATATATAAAAAACATATGCACATCTGGTAGAAAAATTTCCAAGTTCTAGCCTATTATCAGATGATACAAAAATTTCTGTGATGTGCATTGTGAAACTTGGGGGTTATGAGAGCTAAATGTTTTTCTGTTTTAAACTTTGTATTTCAGACAAACAATACTATCTCTCAATATTAATTAAAAAAAAAATCACCTGAAAGATAATGCTTTAATTAAAATTCATGTTCTTGACAGCTGTTTGAAGAGAATTATCTAACTATGCTGAACTGACAGTGTGATAATTCACGGTATTAAAAAAAATAAAAATAGCAGAGGCACAGTGTTTTATAGCAGCTGTATACCTCCTTAGAGAAACTGAAGAGTTCTTATGCAGAAAGTATGCATACAAATAATGTCCAGGAAGCTCTCAGATTGGTTCTCTAATATCTTCTGAAATACTTCCTGTTTATCATGGAAATGCTCCAGCTTCATTCCATCCTTCCTACAATCTTAATCATTTTCGTTTGGAAATTGCAGATTGCTTTACTTCATAGTTCAGAGGACTAGAACACCTCTTTTCTGAAGAAAAGCTGAAGGGGTTGGGATTGTTCAGCCTGGAGAAGAGAAGACTCCAGGAAGATGTTATTAGGGCCTTTTAATAATTAAAGAGGGGGTCAGAAGAAAGACAGAGAGATCTATAGTGACAGGATAAGTGTCAATGATTTTAAACTGTGAGGGAGTAGGTTTAAATTGGACATGAAGATATTTTCATTATGATGAGTGTGGTGAGACACTGGAACAAGTTACTCAAAGAGGTTGTGGATGCCTCATCCTTGGAAGTGCTCCAAGTCAGATTGACCATGACTTTGAGCAACCTGATCTAATGAAAGATGTTCCTTCTCATTGCATGGAGTTGGACTAGATGACCTTTGAAGTTCCCTTCCAAATCACACTGTTCTGTGCTTCTATGATAGTTGAAATTGATGTCTAAGCCTTGTCTGTCTGACCTATAGAATCTTTTATAGGTATCCTTCCCTCACCATTTTGTGCTCTAATTTAGTCACTGTGGTTTCAAGACTGAAGGTGAACCATTTCTTGCAATAAAAGCTTAGGTAAGCAGTAGCAAAATTTGTATACAACCCAGTATCACAAGAGTAGAGATTAAAAGGGCTAAATCACTGCTGACATAGAAGTTGAAGTCCCAACTAAAAAGTTTGAAAAGTGTTTTACTTTTTTTTCCAGTTGTACTGGTTGTTTGTTTTATTTTCTTCACTTCTGTTCTATTACCCAGCCAGAATAAAAAGAAAAGTTGTTAAAATATCATCTAGTGTGATAATATCTCTGTAGCTCAGGCAGCCCAACAAGAAGAAGTGATTCTGATAGGAATCCGTAGGTAAATAGGAAGGAAGGAAGGAAGGAAGGAAGGAAGGAAGGAAGGAAGGAAGGAAGGAAGGAAGGAAGGAAGGAAGGA
>WTSP01005092.1:63199-90304 GCA_025331215.1 Actenoides lindsayi
CTTGGTGTCATCTGCAAACTTACCAAGGGTGCACTCTATCCCCTCATCCAAATCATTGATGAAGATGTTAAACAGGATTGGCCCCAGTACTGAGCCCTGGGGGACATCACTCAAGACTGGCAGACAACTGGATTTAACTCAATTGACCACAACTCTTTGGACTAGTCCATCTAACCAGTTTTTCACCCAGGAAAGTGTATGCCCATCCAAGCCAAGAGCAGTCAATTTTTCTAATAGAACGCTGTGGGAAAGAGTGTCAAATTCCTTACTAAAGTCGAGACAACATCCACAGCCTTGCCTTCATCCAACAATCAGCTGTTCTAAAAGCTGATCCAGCACCTACTTGAGACAACAGTTTCAAAAGTAGCATTTACCTGAAAAAGTAATAGATCAATATCATATCCTACAGTTCATCAAAGCACATAATGTCTGAAATCCAAATGTATCGTTAATCTCTATCAAATTCCATTGAATCCATTGGTACTCAAGTTGAGAGCTACCCATTTTGAGAAATAAAGCTTAAATTTGTGTCAAAGTCTGGTAATAGTTGTTACCACAAAGCCATTACATCTTCTGCTCAACTTACCTAAATAAGATAGATATGCCTAAATGTGATAGATATATTATGGTAGATATTAATATTTCTGTGCGCAATATTATGATTAAATCAAAACAAAACAATTGTCAAAACTCTGTAAACATATTTTTCTATGACAGAGAATAAGAAGAATGTAGACTTTTTTTCTTTTCTATTAGAAACAGCCATTTCATAATCTTTTTTATTAATGCTTTCCAGATTTAATGGTACTTTTTATTAGCCAAGCATCTGATTTCTCACAAATCAATGTGTTCTGATAAACAGAAGAATCATTTTGGCAATACTGAAGAATATAAAACAAAAAAAAAGGATGTTTTTAAACTTCAGTATTATCTCTAGTTTCTGAGCAACTTCTATACAGCCACAACAGACATATCAGTCAAAAAGAAAAATTACAGTAAGAAGTTAAAAGGGATTTTAAAATATTTCCAGCTCCTGGGCGTTATCCAACACTCAACTATAAATATAACTATCAAAATAGAATAATTTAATGACAATGGCTCTTTTTATCATTATTCTTCTCACAAACTTCTCACCTATTACTCAATTCTCAAAATCCTATATTTAATCTGCTGGATTTAAGTGTTAAAAGAGGTTGGAAAAAATGGATAGCTGCTGTAATCTTTCAGCAGAGTGGAGGGGGTTAAGTAGCACCATTTTATTTATGCCTGAGTTCTGTGATTTGTGAGTTTTAAGTAAAACCTTTTAACATCATTTGAATACACCAGGTTGATTTTTATTTTATTTTTTCAGTTAAATTGCTAACTAACTTGCTGAATCTTCAATTGTTCCCATTTCTACAGGAACCATGCCAGGGTATTACAGACAAAATGGCTAAATTGGTTCTGGAGGGGACCATAAGCTGTTAAAATAAGATTACATTTATTTTTTTAAACATCTTGTTTGTATGTATGTATGCATGATTTAGACTATTGGTATTCTGTAATTTAACTGTATGATTTTATGCCTGCTGAACTTTAGGGCGCTCATGAAAATTAGGAACAAATTCTCTTGTTCCTCTGATGAATGAAATTTCAATAAGTATTGTCTTAGCCCCTTTTTTTGCCTGCTTTGTGCTTTCATGCTAACCATTTTCAATCATGGTCTAATATCTTATTTTTTCCTACTTAATTCTTTTTGCATGCATCTTTACATCCTTTCTTGCAACACTTTCTCTCTTAATCTCTGCATTATGGTGCCTATTTCTCTTCCCCTACCTATTTTCTGTGTCACACCTGCAAAACACTCTTAACCTTTATCTTTTTTGTATCAGCATCTCCACAAACTGTTGTAATGCACATTCAAAAATTGCAAAGGAAAGCAAATTCCCAGGGAACAGAGGGTAAGCATTTGAGAGAGTCCAGGAAAGACTAGAAAAGAAACCTGTGGGCATGGTTCACCTCCAAAAAGTACGTGCTGGTGGACATGTTTTTTACCTCACTATATGTTCAAGAGAAAGCAGAATCAGCCCCCTTGTCTTCTCAGCTTTAGAGACAAGCAGGACCAGGTAGCACCTCTTATAGCACAAACACAATAACACCTGCCAGAATTACACTGCACCACATCTGTGTTTAACTTGGAAACTGCGTTTATCTACAGAAATTTTAGACCAGATAAGACATGAAACTGGAAACAGTGAAATCAGAGATGATAACTAGTAATCTTGTGCTTCCTGCCTAGCATTACAATGTTGAAAATATTGTGGTTACAGACAGCAAAACCATGATTTTAACAGCAAGGTAGCAAATAGTCCTACTCTCTAAAAGTCTTCTTAACTTAGTGTTCTGATCCTGACAAGCAAATAGAAGGTATGTTCTATTTGATCTTTAAAAGGGAAAGGAGGAAAAAATACCTTTCCCAAGCAATTGGAGATTTCCTTTAGTTGTGGTGATAGAGTACCCAGTTATTTGACATACAGGCAGATTTTTCCCTTACTATAATTATGTTTTAAGATACATAATTAACCAGTTTGTACACTGATGTCTCAGCTGAAGATCACATTTCACCAAACTCATATCCTTGCTTTGACATACAGTTTAAATAGGGACACTGATATGTATTCTGCTAATTCAAAATACACACATTTCCTTCTCAAGCATTTTATTTTAGAATCAAGGACTGAAAATCCAATGTCCTGGATAACTAAAGCCTATTCAAAAAAAACCCTACACTAGGCTACATAAGCTTATGTGAATCAGCTTACCTGTCATAAGGAATATTTTCTGCCAGACTAGAAGAGAAAAACCCATAGTCATTGATAAGTAAGAAAACAAACAAACTCATAGTCACTCATAAATAAGATACAAACAAACAAACAAACAAAATCCAACCAGAATTAAACTGTGTGTAGGGTCTATTCACTAATTCTTTCCATATTACCTCTTACTTTATAATGAAAAAAGATGAATTCACCTTTGGGGTTGAATCATGCCTTTTCTAGATGGGATATTTTTCAGTATGAAGTTCCATCATCCCTGCAATCCATGAACAACCATGACATTGTAATTAAAGTAAAGTTTTGCACTTTGATAAAGTCTGACTTTTTCACTCTTCAAGGTAAGTAGGACAATTTTGAGACTAAGGCACTGGGCATCTGATGTATCAGCCCAACAAAAATTTTCCTGTGATAACTTCTTTAGTTCTTTTGGATCAGAATCTCCAGTGATCTAAGTGATCATTGGTCTGGTAACTCAATGCTATCAGTTAAGTTCATGGAAAAGTTCAATAGGAAAAATACAGGTGTCACTGCTCAACCACTGATCCTTAGAAAAGCCCACTGGGTTTGCAAACAATATTAAACTACATCTTAGATCGCCCATAAAGTTATTCATTATCCCCTCTTACACATTAGTAACTTGAAGCAGAGACACTGTGAGGTATAAGGCAGGACTGTATCTGTGATAAAGCCAAAATGGAAAAACACATCTGAATCCTCATCTTGTAATTTGTCCTTCTAGTCACTCTTCCAACGTGTTGAAAAAAAATCAACTTACTGTCTGCATGGAACTCTCAACAAGAAAACCACTCTTCTCTACTGAAACACTTAACAGACTTGTTAAGAACCAGAGCATCAGCTAACACTGCAAGTTAAGGTTTTTTCCACGAGAACTCTGTTTCTGGACAAGGCACTCACCTCAAAGACGGATGAAAGGAGGCAGAAGGGGCTGAGATGACAGGGCGTGATGAGTGCTGGGTAGGGGCAGCAGTTACTGGAGGGACAAACAAGCCATAAAGGGCACATCAGCATACAAATATGGCACTCTGCCCCCCCAGACCCATGGCTGTCACTTACACTAGATTATAATTGCTTTGTGTCTTGGCCACAAAATGTTCCTGTAAATAATGGTGATCTTATCTTAAGAAACAGATTTTTTGGACCTTACTGAGGAATATTTTTGAAATTATGATATTATTTAGAAACAATTAAAAATTATTTTGAATTAAAGTGCACAATAAAAAGCCCAGATCCTTATTTACCAGAACACCAGTAGTTTAGCATTCTAAATCCGTTTTCTTCAGAAAGCTATTTCACTACAAAATCATGGTTTCCACCAGCTATTTTGTCTAAATGCTTCTTTTCTTGTGATTTACATTGCCCAGCCACTCTGTTTTGCATGATTATATTGATATATAATGTAACATATGCATATTTCGAAGTACCTGGACATCTCTCAAATGTATCAGAAAACTGCAACCTCCTTCAGCTAGTCCTCATCTATGCAGATAAACATCACCAAATGTCAGCAGTGAGATCAGTTAAAAGAAGTGTATCTGAAGAGTAAATATATATTAAAATATATATTGAGACAAAATTACACACAAAATATATCAGCTAAAGTAAGTTTGTTCTTGGTTAGAATGAAGACTAGTAATGATATAAAAGCATTAAGCCTTGTTTGTAAGCCCTCTGTCTCACAACCTGGCAGGCTATCCCAGAATCACAGAATGATAGGGACTGGAAGGGACATCTGCAGATCATCTCATCCAATCTCCTAAAGCAGGCTCACCTAGAACAGGTTGCCCAGGACTATGTCCAAGTGGGTTTTTAATATTTCTGGCGAAGGAGACTCCACAACCTCTCTGGGCAGGCAGCCTTGTTCCAGTGCTCTGTCACCCTCAATGTAAAGAAGTTTTCTTCATGTTCTGATGGAACTGCCTATGTTCCAATTTGTTCTCATTGGCCTGTGTCCTGTTGCTGGGCACCATTGAAAAGAGTCTGGCCCCATCCACTTGACTGCTGCCCTTTAGATGCTTATAAGCGTCTGAAGATGCTCAGTCCTACTGTCACTAAATTCACTATTCCACTGCTGTTATCACAGAGGTATTTCAGCCTCTTTCAGATCAAGTCCAGTTTTCATATAACCAAACCAAGCCAGCATTGTGTAGTCTGGCGGAAAATCAAAACCTTCATACCCCATCTGTGTGCAAAATAGACACCTCATGACATTAACAAGACTAAGTCTTAAATTTCAGTAGTCACTTCAGAGGCATCATACCCCACAGTGTCTGTAGATTCTTTGATATCTTGTGGCTGAGAAGTTAATAATTCTTTCTTTACTTCTCCACCACCCTGGGAGGAGGCATGCTCAGAGGGGGCAGGACATGCATACCTAGTCAGTGACTTAGACCATTAATCAGGAGAATGGGCTTCTCAGCCTACCTATGGCCAGCATGTTGTATTTGCACCATCTCTATCCCTCCAGCCATCTCTCAGTCACTCATCCTTTTCCTTAAAATGGTGTGTTGCTGTGCATAAGCATGTCAGAAAATGTTTTGAATTAGTACACTATGAAGCAAACTACAAAACTGCTTCTACACTCTGTATGTAAAGTGGACTCCTCCCTCAGCAACAACACAAGTGGAGTCACATACAGTAGGCTAACTTTTGCCTCCTCCACACATTCAGGGCTCTGGGAAAACTGTCAGAGGTTCCCTTTCTCTTTCAGAAACCCTAAAGTGTTCTCAAGTAAAGACCACTTACAAAGAAAACAGCAAAAGGGAAATGCAGAGTTTATTGTGCCCAAAAAGGTGTTGTGTATCATAGCAGTGGAACTGTAGGACTAGGTCATATTCACATGTAGGAGCATCAGCCAGCCTGAATGTCTCTCCAGCATATCAAACAATAAAACAGAGGAAATTTTGTACAAGCTCCCTTTCTTGGTTGCTTCTTACTACACTAAATCTTCTCTGACAGAGAATGTAGCAGACCAGGAACAACAAAAAAACCCTAAATGGTTGTATCTTAATTCTGTGATAGACTTAAATCTTGACAGTGTTCATGCTGAGCTGACAAACTATTTCACAAATCAACAAAAGGCAGGAATACTCAGTGTAATTTATTAAGGCTGCAAACAGAAACTCATTTAACCATTTTTCACTCATGGATCATTCTCTTATGCTGATTTTTTTTGTTGTTGTTGTTAATGTTCCAGGATATATATGTATTTCCCTAGGATCTTTCTTTTTGCTGTTGTGTAAGTTATCCAATATTTTGCACACTTATATGATTACATTTCATGTAGCTCAGTAAATGCCAGACTTACTACCTATCTTAAAGGATTTCCAGTTTTCTCTGTGCAAATAGCTTACTTTTCATTGTTGAGTTTTAGGGTATGAGGAATGGATTTGTTCAAAGAAACCAGAAGATCTTTATCCTTTGACAGTAGCAAATCCTTTATTCTCAAATTACTCACCAGACATGGTTTTCTTAATACTTCCACCTGGTGCTCCGTAAAATGCTGGATAGATGTGAGGAGCATCTTCATTTCTAACATGATTTCTGTGTCCTGTTTTAGTGTGTTCAGCAGCAAATACCTCATAGTTTCCCTAAACTTTTCAGTGAACTTCAAAGTGAAAAATGCTCAGGCATACCTTATTTAACACTGGATTCTGTACATCTGATCAGCATTTTTAGCAGAACTTTTCTGGCAACTGATCCTATGACCTTTCAGGGGTCTGAAAAACATTGTGAAATATCATTGGTGTGATAAATTCATGCATGACATATCAATAGAAAGTGAGAAAATCAGCAATGCTTGTGTGAACTAAACTGAGGTTTTCACAGCTCAAACAATCCATAAACCTTTTCCTTCAATGTTTTAAGAACTTTTCACCTCTTTAGTAAAATAAAGGCTCAAAATGGAAGAAATTGAATTCCCTCTCTCTTCATATTTTTACACCTATGTGCTCTGCCAAAGCATTTTTGCACTAAGAGATACAATACAGAGCTCCCTAACACTCTCTGCCCACTTCATACCTCTGCCTACTCTTCCATCTTGTTTTCTCTTTGCAGTCAACATAATAGATCAAACAATCAATTCTTTTATCTGGAGTAGTCTGAGAAAATAACTCTTCTTTCACTGGACAGCACTGTAGTATTTGTTCATATGAGTGTGAATACATACCATATATGTGGGTTTAACTTTTGTATGTGCTTGTGTGTACGTGTCATTGCGTATGTTTTGTGCATTTCTTTGAAATCACCAGCATTTCCATTGCACTATGCAGTGACTCAGAAATATGTTAGTATTGAACTCCTTCTGGTATGGCAAGTCAAGCACCAATCCCACTTGGCTCAATTGTTTGTCTCTCTCTCACAGTGCATCTAAATCAAGGGAGGAACAGCTAGAGAGACAACAGATGAAAATGGAGTGGATGAGTCCTGCTACTAAAAGGCCAGCAGTTCCTTAATGGAACTGTGTCTACCACAAGTGTCTACCAAAAAACTCACAAGACTTTTCGAGTTACTGCATAACCATCGTAACAGGACAGCTGATATCTGCTTCTTCACCAAAACAGAGTGAAAACTGCTGTTCTTCTCAGCCTGTTTTCAAATGTAATCTGTGAGGATCCCCATCCCCAATGGGATTCACTTGGGCTGCACCTTCTCAGAACAAAAATCTCCAGGGCTGAAGTGGAGATGGGGGTAGAGCTGGGTAGAGGGAGGATAGACAGTATCTTTTCTTCTGCCATGAGCTGGGAACAAAACAGAGTGGAAATTCAGAAAATCAGAGGAAGCAAACTAAGTTTACCACAGCCCTACTCTCAGATGGTAACTGGAAATGAGCCAACACAGAGAGATTTAGTCCTGGGCATAACACCTGCTTTGCAGGGCAACTCTGTAAAGAGTCGAAGGATAATTGCCAGTATCTGTTAATCTTAAAACAACAAAGTGGTCTGTAACTATCACACTTTGCTTTTGGCTTTGACCTCTCTAATCTCTATTTCGCTCTCCCAGCTCTTTGTTACATGTTTTTGAGACTTAACTAAATCTCTGGGCTACTTGAGACAGGATGATGTCTGTTGGTCACTGGCTTGCAGAAAATGATATTTAGCAGAGTAGTGAAGCTTGCGTACTGACTAGGATCTTTGGGCAACACTGGGCAACAAAAGTTCAGCTCAGTTTTAGCTACATTAATTGGCTGTTATTAATATCACAATGAACAGCAAAGGGTAGTGGCAAGGGATGGAAATAGTTACCTAAAAATAAAAGTGAAATAAATGAAGGCATGTTTTCAAAATAATGGCACCCAGAACAAAGATCCTGAGATTTTTTTTTTCCTTCACATATTTCCTCCATTTATTTTAACAGTAAATCACTACTTAGCATTGAACATAGAATTGCAAACACATGAACTTATTTTGGTCTATTTCAGTGTCTGACAGACAAGTTTTTCTGCTATAACAAAAGCTGTTTGGTGCTTTCTGGTCTCAAAGAAAATGCAAAAGCCCATTCCACATCTGAAGTGCACAGGACAACCCATCTGCCTGGTTGTATGAACACTAATTCTTACCAGATACTCTTCCCTTACTGACTTGTGAAAATGTCTCTGAGCTCTTCCTCAGCTCCTGACAGAACTCATTTATAAAAATGCACTGCTAGGATGGGTGTTTTGATTGTCTTGTTATGCCAGGCAACTTGTTTCTATGTAAATGATTTTTTGGCTGTTTCTTCCCTGCCCGTTTTCAATCCTTCAGTCTTTATAAGAATTTAGAGAATTTGGACTTGTCCTGGTTAGTATTTAGTCATTGCACTCCCCAGCCAGAGAAGTGTAAGTCTCAAAGCTGATGAGTAAGAAAGCAACAATTTCCTGGAGGCTAAGGCACAGGAGAGGTCAAGAGCTGCAACCACCAGCAGACTCAAGAGTTGTGTCCTGGGAGCTGTCTGAGAGGTCCTAGTTCTTGCCAACAACATGGACTGCAGATCCCAGTCTCCAAATGTATTATTTTCTGTCCTGCTGTGGCACTACAGTCCCCTTTCAATACCAGCAGGACACAGAGCATCTAAAACGAACCCTTGTATCCTGTGGCATATAGCAGTTATCATGTACCTCTTTATTGCATCTTAAGTGAAGTTCCCTATAAAGAAATATTGATTGAAGAAAAAACTCATAAGGATCAATGGTTTATGTTCCAGCTGTGCTTTATGTTACAATAACAGCTCTTTGGAGAGTTGGTGCTGAGCGAGTGCAAAGTAATACCAGTAATTCCCCTCCTCTTGGATCATCCTGTACCAAATTCTTCACCATTCTCACTGTTGACTCATGGGCAGAAAATAGCTACTGTGGTCTCAGAGGACACTGTAAAAATAAAGGGAGGGTAGGTTGAAGATGGAATATGAAAAGTAAATCAGCTCCAGAGAACAAATGCGCCAGGAGTAAGTGCCAGGGTGTGCTGAGGGAGGCAGTGCCAGTCTGTCCCCAGGTACTCAAATTCAAAGTTCAGTAGCTGTTAGTTAACACATCACTGACCTAACTCATCA
Source organism: Actenoides lindsayi (assembly GCA_025331215.1). Taxonomy (NCBI): domain Eukaryota; kingdom Metazoa; phylum Chordata; class Aves; order Coraciiformes; family Alcedinidae; genus Actenoides; species Actenoides lindsayi. The sequence goes on from WTSP01005092.1 coordinate 72,559, forward strand.
TTGCATGACAGAAGTTGCAGAGGGGTATGTGCCTGCGTAGCAGTGGGAACCCATAACTCAATTGCCCTGAGCTTGACGTGCTTGCGAAACAGCATCTCTGTAGGTATTTTTACAATAGTAGCCACTTCCTCTCTTGTTAAGTGTGTGAGCACAGAGCTTCTAATGAATTGTTTACAAAGGGATGTAATTTGTATGTCTCTACTATTAATTATTATCCCTATTAAAGGCACATTGTCTTTGCTACCTGGGGAACAAGAGGATTTCTTTCCCTTCAGCAAGAAAGGGTTTTCTTTTCAAAATCAGTCTCCTTTCCCAAGTACCTCTCACAGCCTCTGGCCCTGCTGATTCCCTTCCAGATGCTTGTTCTTCTCTGAGGTGTCCTTCTCCATGCAACCTTCTGTTCAGACCAGTTTCCCTTGCCCCAAATAGCACTTTTCATCCTCAAACACCTCTAGTTGCTGTCTATTTCCTGCTGAAAGCAGTCCCAATGTAAGCCCTCCCCATCTTCTCACCTGCTGTTCAGCACAGGCATGCCCTACCACTGCACTCACCATCTTCTCCTGTGGGCTAGCTGCCTTTCTGATGAGCACACCAAGCCTCCTCATTATGGTCTGTTATGCACATGTGACCTCATCACCTCATCCGCACTGAGTCACAGGGACACCTTGCCTAGGGTGGCTAGGCACAGAAGGGTTAAAGAAAACCTCTATAAACCTGGTGAAGCAAGTCCAAACACCCTAAAGGATTTTGCAGTCTTAAAAGAGTGACTCTTCAAATCAGGGCTGATGGAAGGACTTTGGTCTGCTGTATCCGTTCTGTAGAGATGATTATGAATCCGACACTGAATGCATTCACAAAAACCACAATTTAAACACATTTTTAAAATGTGTCAAGAATTTATAGACTACTGCTTGAGAGAGCTTCAAAACTGGGAAAAAGCAGGGTTATTTTTAATGTAAAGCCATTCCTACCTAGTAAGAAAACACTTTTGTATTCATATAAAGTATTTATTAGGTGTGAAGTTTTATAAATTGTTTAGTCCTGCAGCCTTTAAAAAAACCCAAAATACCCAGGTTACTTTGAATGCATTACCAAGTATCCTGTGGAATATTTCACATAAAAGGAAACAGAAGATGTATAAATGTAAACAGGCTAATTGTATGCAGATATAAATTATGCATGTTGGTCTTATGAAAAAGCATCCCTGATTTGCAGGGGTCTTACTCAGCAGCTTTGTGTCTTGTCTAAGGGGATATTTAGTATGGCTGTGATGTGCAGAATTTAAAACAAAACTTTGAATTCTGCAAAAGAAAAATATAGCCCAACTGTGACAAGACCGCACTGTTGGGAACAGAAAGGGTTTATTTTATTTTATTGTTTTATTTTATTTTAAAATATTTTATATTATTTTAAGTTATTTTATTTTATTGACTGTTCTACTCATTAGCCCTTTTAACATATGTGTATGCCTGCCCACGGATGCAGTGCCAAGTAAAAGATTGTGTTAAGACTTAACGTTTGCAAAGGGATTAGGGTTATTTTGATGTTTCTTAACAGGGATATGTAAAATATTCTCCAAGTCACAAACCTTTTCATGGTTGAAGCATTTTTGATTAGTCCCAGACATAAGCAGCCTGGCCTACAGAGGTGCAGAACAGCTGCAGTTCCCACCAACTGCCCTGGGGACTGTGTGGGGCCAGCACCTGTGAGGGGCCGGGATAATTGGAACAAATCCTTGAATGGGTTAAAACACCCCCCCCCCTAAAAAAAAATCTGCCCCCCCCTATCCTTCCCCCCCCCCCCCCCCCCCCCATCCTGCAGAGTCCTTCTCCTCCAAAGAGTAGCAGCAGTGTCTGTGTACTCAAGTTGGAATATTCATGCTGAGGGACCCTACACAGGGGGACAAGATTATGTATCCCCGGGATACCCCCTTTGGGTATGACTCATGCCCATGTTCCCTGTCTTCTGGCATGGATTAGTGAAATTCTGCTGAAAGTGAAGGTACAGGAAAGAAGGTTAATGGACACAAGTCTGTGGAAACACAACACAGATGAGGTGAAACTGAAATTCAGAGAGCTCACTGCAGTCAAGTCAGTGTGACCTGGTAATCATCATCCTAAATTTCTAAGAGAACCAGCACATGTAATCAAAAGGCCTGGAGCTATAATTTTTAATGAGTCTATCAAGCCAGGGGTGATACTGTATGATTAGGGAACCCTAAGTGTGGAAGGAGAAAATATACTGATGCAGCCAATGACAGTCCCATCTATTTGCTCAGTCCCGCTTGGTGCACGTCTATTAAATAAAAGATATAAGGGTCCTTCAGTGTTAAGTGGAAGTACAAAAGCATCCAGACAAGGTATAAAAACAAGGAAATGAATTCTTTCTTTTGGAAAAAATGTCACAAAACAAAATGCACTCTTCATTACCACTTCTGGCAGAATAGATGCACAGTGAATGGTTCAGTAATAAAGCACAACAGCTTCTCACAATGTGCTGTGGTACACAGCTCCATTAAGAGGAGCTACTGTACCTAGATATTCCAGCTGTGCAGACATATGATGTTGCTGTTTCAGAAAGCTGTGGGAAAAAAAAAAGAAAAGAGAGCTATTTCTGACTCGTTGCCTATTGCTTCTGCTTCTTCTGCTACATTGTGCGATGGGGCAAGAGGCAGAGCTTGCATATTCACCTGCCATGATAGATTACATCAATTTCAGTCCCTCAAGACGGAGCTACTGGTGCAGAGAGCCACTAAACACTACCAGTTGCTTTATGACTCTACAGACATAAGACAGAAAAAAGCACACTGTGCAAGTGAAACATAACCCTGTATCCTGGGACAGACTGGACACAAACGAGAGAGAAAGTGGGATCTTTCTTTCATTCATACATTGTAAATATGTCCTCATCATGATGCATCCCTTGCTAAGAATCTGCACTCTATTAGCCCACATTAGAATAAGCCTCAAAGACAGTCGTTGCCATCTCTGACCCTGTCAGCTTTTCTGTCTACAGCAATGGCCAGTACCAGCTGCTCTAAAAGAGAACGAAAAAAGCCTACAGCCAGCAGCTATTCAATAGCAGGCCCTTAGGGGAAATTTCTACCCAAGCCTCATTAAATGTTGGCTTCATTCTTAAATTCCTTCTAAACTTCTCAGATTCTATTCTGGCCTCTTTGTCTAGTGTCTGCACTGTGGACTGACTGGGCTTCCCAGCAAGGGTTTTCCTTGGCTAGCCCCAGATCCTTCAGTGCCCAACTCAGGGCTGGCTATGGCCAAAGGCAGAGGCTCTGAGCCTTGATTGCTCCTCATGAGTGGTGGGGACGGTCACCACAATGTAGACCATGGCTCATTTGCTTAAGCCCTCCTCAGACACAATCTAAAGCCCTCTGTCATGCAGCAAAGAGAATAAGTGCATGTCACCAAATATCAGTTTACTGTACATTTCACAGCAGAGTGCACCTGGGCCTTCAGGAGACAGAAACAGCACTCACGTATAGGGTGGATCATAAATTGTTAGTGAATTAAGGCCCTAAGGGCTGTTTAAATATTGCAGTAATCATCTTGTCAGGCAAAGTCCCACATTCTGCTAAGATTAATCTGACATTCATCAGGAATGGCACAATAGAAGGTTATTTAATTTGGATCACACTGGACTGGAAAACTGGCAGGAGGACAGAAATGACCCAAATTGGAAACACTCTGCAGAGAGCGAGCCAGTCAAGAAAAGAAAGCAGAGAGCAAAAAAGTGTGTGTGTTTATTGGACGCAGACACATTAATTACAATGTATACACGTAATACATACATAAACTTAAATGTGTGTGCACAAACATAAAAAATAGTTGAAATTTCAAGAGCATTCACTACTGGTCTAACTTTGTCTTGATGTCAACTCTTTGGGATTCCACATCAGACTTAAATGACAGTAGAGTAGGACTATTGGCAAGAGCTTTTGTACCACCTCTCCCAGTATCGCTTCTCCACGTGTTTTTTCCATCTTTCCTCACAGTATTGAAAAGGGAAAGAGCCCCAAACATTTTATATATCACCAGGAATAAACACTGGCCACTAGGTGAATTACTTTCAGGACAGAAGTGCTCTCTTGATAGCACATTTTTAATCATTGAACATTTAAGTAGTGCAAGAAATATAACTCTTCTTTTGGCAACTTCACTTATAAATCCTGTCTACAGCTTTCTCAACCATTAGAGTTTTTCGTTATTGTTGTAGTCTTCCTGTATGTTCAAAACAGTGACAAATCTGGTAACAACTGGATATACATTAATGCCCTTCAACCCCAGGAAAAAAAAAATAAAACCACATTCCCCTGGATTATTGCTGGTTTTTACAGAATAAGTTACTTAGCTCATTAAACTTGTCAAACAGTAAATGCAAATAAAATGATAGTTTATCTTGCTGATTATCCAGCCACTGCACACTGGTGTGGGCAAGCAGATGACTGCAACATTCATCACTGTTCACGAGATGTCTGTACTCTGCTTTCTTTCCTTGCCTTACCATTGTCATGAAATGCGATATTCCCATCTGCATCCCCTGCCCCCCATGAAGAAGCTTGAGTTCTTTAGACAAGATAAGTTTTAAATAAAACGTAAAATATTAATTGTATAGCAGTCAAATGGGCATATTTACAAAGGGTTTCAAATTCCCTAACAGTTATCTGCCGTATTTGTAAGCTAGCAAACAGCGAAGATAATTTAGGGCTTTGAGTACCAGCGCTGAGTATAATCAATGTGAATCAGATGCACATTACCAAATTGAAGACATTTTATATGTGCATTATGTCAGATCATGAATCAGATTCGTGTAAACTGAAATCCTGGAATACAAAACCATTTGCAAATTCAGCTACAATCACACCAGTATATAATTAAGTTACGTATTAAACAGTGATACAATGAAGCAAACTACCATACTGAGAGACCTTTGCTGTTTCCAGGACATCTATAGAGCCAGGTTTATATGGCACATTACTGCCAATTCATCTATACCCATCTCAGTAAATCGGTTGGCAGAGAGGGGCAGATTACCACTAATGGCTCTATTATGGAAAGAAGCTGCAACCATTAGCTATTTTACATATGGACAAAAGAGAACTTAATTGATGGCCCATCGCCCAGCAGACAGAAAGAAATGATGATTTTCACCTTAATGCCAGACATTAAAAATTCACAGGGCTGTGGAAGGAAGAGATGTTCATCGAATCTCACTCTGCTTATGGGTCATTTTAAGCATAACTTGAGAAGAAAAAAGCAGCAGAAGGAGAGCTGTTCTGCTTTGAGAAAGCTTGACTCATTTGGGAAAAAAAATCACAAGTTGCAGTGTTATGATGTTAAAAAGCCAAGACCATGACCCTCTTATTTTCCTTAGCAATTTTATTGTTCCCAGATAGTATCCAAGCATTCAGCAAAACACATTTTGTGAGTGTTTATATTTGCAAATGAGGGGAAAAAGGAGAATTTTTGGAGACATAGTAGTAATAATACAATTTATTGTCATGTATTTAAATATAAATGTGTATTCATGTATTTATACATAACATTTACTTCACTGAGTTTATATGATAGGCTTGTGTGTATTCCTATGTCTTTGGTTTTTTGTTTACATGTATACAAAAAAGCCATTGCACTGTGGTGTTGTATCCGGTATTTGTGTTATTCTGGTAGGGTCGGTTTTGCCTTTCATGTTCAACTGAGAAGCTTTTTCTTATCCCTCTCCTCCCGGAAGGCTACTCCTCCTATAGGCTTTGCCTCCAGGGTATTTGCAGTTCTCACTTCATCACCTATGAAATAGTGAAGCATGAAGTTACAGGGGACTCCATGCAGGATCTCACAGGAGAGGCACTTGCCCTGGGGTGTATCACAGATTTTGATGCTGGGACAGTTCTTCTGCTTCCTGCCTCCTCTTACAATACCAGGGGAATTTTCCTGGTAGAGTTAAGAGCTGCCTGGTCTACAGTAATTTCTAATATCTTCTAGGATAACCTCCTCCCCTAGTCTGAACGTGCTTCAGGTTATTAATAAACTTTGGATTGTTATGGTAGTAACTGAAGACAATAGTGGTATAACAAACTGTACATACACTCTGCAAGTCAGAAACTACCCAAATGGAAAACACATATGCTGAGTTGGAGAAAGGGACAAACAGACAAACATACAAGTCATGTGTCCAGTGGCAGGAACTTTTTACATCTCCAATTGATGTAACAGGTTAACATTAATCTGTCTTGTCTGTAATTTATATTTTATACGAGCAGAGAGGGAACTGTAAGAATATATGAGCCTTGTCTCTTTTATGCTCAGATAGCTAGAGTCAGGCTGAAAATCTCCAGCCAGGTTGGTCTGCATACCAAAACCAACTTGTCAAGCTACAACAAAGAGCAGATGACTTTTTAAATTGGAGATGTAAGAATAGAAATAAGATCTAAAGTGATGCTGGAAGACACTAGTTTTACTACTGTTGTAAAAACTGGACAAGGTAAATAAGAAAAGTGTCTTTATGCAATGCTGGACACAATATTAGACGGATTTTTTGAAACATGCACAGCATACATATGTTAAGACATTAAAATATCCTTAGAGAGGAAGACCGGGGGGAAACAGAGAAGTGCTAAGACATTCAAAGTAATTTCAGAAGGCATTGTCTGTGGATGTTGAAGAAAAGCAAAGGGAAATGGTGAGATAGAGAAAGTAAGGCTAACAACAGATTCTCCCAATTTCTTTTTCTTTTCCAATATTTTGCCATGGCAGAAGGTTCTGGAAGCAGAAGTTGCTTTCTTTAGTCCGGACTTTATTGTTTTAATCCATAGCACTGGCAGACCAAAATCAGGCAGCTTTGTTACCTGCTCTTCCAAGAACCCACAACAGCCGCTAGCACTGCATAGGCTATGGTGGTCATCCAGCACATGTATGAGGCAAAAGCAGTGCCTGGAATCTGTGCAGTGCAGTTAGAGGGGGGTTCAGTACCCTCCCTGCTCCACTCCTAATAATGGTTTGCAAACAGATCCTATGGGAATGGTTTTATAGGATGATTTTGAGGGGGTCTGTTGCTATGAACCTCCAGTGGCAGAAACTAGAGTTTTCTCAGTTCCTTTTAATCACACTGGTACTTTGACAGTAAGAAAGAATTTAGTTAAAGGTGAATATTTCACCCCAGAAATAAGAAAAATTGTACTTTTAAGCAGCCATCTATCTCTAACCCAGATCAGCTGCAGAAGAGCCTGTGATGGTGGGTGAAGTAACTACTGCCTTTGTCGGAACTGACAATCTCTACTCAATTTCATGTGCACTTTCACACACACATGTAATACATGGGTAGATATTTGCATGACAAGATCAACCATCCACCAATCATTTAGACTTTCTGGTAAGGAAGGCCACATCCATGCTGCATCCAGTAAGAATTAGATACAGATGGGAATGAGGAGTTTTTTCTTTCTAAAGAACCAAGGCAGACGTGCAAAGTGAATCTGTGTATTCATTTTAAAAATACTGACATCTCTAGAGATTTTTGATATGTCAGCATCGGAAACAGGAAGGCTGGAGAGAACAGCCAGCAGTAACAAGGAGCAATAACCATGTGGCCTTCTCCTTCCATTCTTCCTTTCCTCCCCTAAATGAGACATCTGATCAAAGGCTCTTGCAGAAATGCTAATGAAGCCTCATTTTGCTATTTCCATGGAATCTAACACCCAGGGGAAGGATAAATGGGCAAGAAGGGTAAATCTGCACTTGCAAGATGATGTATGAGCAGGAGTTTGCTTTAAGAACAGTGCTGGGAAAGTGTCTGCCACAAGTCAATATACACAGATTTTTTTCAGCTATTTCAGGTTTTAAACTTCAAGACTTGTCTTTTGCACATTTTCTCAAGCCAAAATTCCTTCAGGAGCTAGTAGATCTAGCTAGGAGCTATCCCTAAAATAATTGTAAGGACAAGAAACTAAAGCAGCTTTAAAGTCACTATGGTCAAAGAGAGAATACTCTTATGAAGAAATATTAGCTGATGTTATATTCCTACTGTAACCAAGACAGATGCAGTTTCACTTGTGTGATTTTACTTCCTTAACCTTGGCCTTGGATGCTGCCATCAAGACTGGAAGTCACCTGTGCTCTTAATCAAAAAGCTAAAGGACAAGGATTTCTGTTATTGCACCCAAGATTGTGGTCCTCAGAATGTATAAAAATTACTCCTGATTTTCTACACATTTAAGTGTAAGCTCATGAGAAGCCCCCCTGAAGTGGGTAAGACTATATAGGTACACAAATAAGTGGTATTAAGGTCAGAATTTCTCTATTCATGGAAAAAAAAGAAACCTTTTTAGAGTGTGCAAAATTACTAAAGTGTTCCTTGTTCTCATTCATTTGCCTTTTTAATAATAAGGGCAGAGAAGTGGAATTAACTGTTTCTGGCTTGATATCAAGTATATGCAGGTCAAACTGAAAACTGTTAATGCATTCCTATAAGTAGTTAATGGAAAGTTTTTTGAAACCATTGTTTGACACAAAACTGCACTGTTTCTCCAGTATTTTACCTTGACTTTCAGTGGTATCAGCTGATGACATCTATCTACGTAATGTAGTTCAGTTCTTCCTCTGATTTAATTGTTTTTTCTCTCATACAAAAGATACATTCGTACGATATTTCATCCAAAATCAAAGGAATTTTTCACCCTGTCTTTTAAGTATTATGACAACAGCTGCAATGAAAAGTACTTAAAAAGATATCAGCATGAAGTCTGTTTAAGTCAATATTGCTTTTAGATTAAAATTTCATAACTATGTCCAGCACTGAATTATACAACATTGCATAACACTGTTTCAAACTGTCTATTACAGGTTCCTTTAAAGTGTACAAAGACAGACGGTGATTAAAGGCTTTTTGTTCAAGTCCCCCATTGGTTTAGAAAACTGTGAAAAAAGAAGCATTTTCAAGAAACATTATATGATTAGTTTGAAAATGCAATGCCAATAGATATTTCTGAAGCAAAATTCATACTGAGTTTTTGTAGGATGCGGCTCCTGAACAAATATTCTTATACTTCTTTTATGAGTTTTAGGAAACTCTGTACTCAACAAGGTCAACCAATCTCTAGTCAGGGAGCTGGGATGAAACTATCATACTGACTGACTCATTTCATGTGTTGTCCACTGCAGGGATGCTTTCTTTTCCTCTAGAAAGCTGTAATGTGCTGGACAGACCAAGGCAGAGCCAATTGCCTCAGAATGGGCACAATTTTGCTTCATAAATAATGCAGAAGACTACTTTCTGATTAGCTACTCAGATGTCCTTCACTGAAGAAAATTATGCCAGTTCTATGTTTTTGTTTCATGAATGCATGCAACTTAGGGTTTTCTGGAAAAAAAATACACTAGCTTTCAATGAGCCCTGTGCAAGCAAACCTGACTGCAGACAAGGATTAGATGTCCTTAAATGATGATCACCTTTAAAACTTCAGTGACCTTTCACAAGGCACCAGAGCTGGAGGAAAATTCAAGCTACCACCATTATTTTAAAGTGTTCCTGTTTATGTAGGCCACATGTGGGTCCTGAAGCCACAGGATCTCCCATCACTGCAGACGTCTTTTCCAAGGACATTAACTTAACTCCTCTCAGGATGTGTTGGACCTCTACATCTTGACAGCTGACAGTACCAGTTCTCAAATCCCTCCTATAAGACAGGGAACCCCAAGGTTGCCTGCATCTCAAAAAGTGTCTTTGTCTACAATGCAGCCTTGTGCAAACCCTTTAACTCTGGGGAAATTAAAAAGCATGCCAATTTGTCAGATCTATTGAATTAATTTGTTAAAAATAAACATGGTTAAAAATGGAAAAAGCATGTCACTTCCAGCAAGGCAAGGGTACATTACTGATTACAACCTGGGAAAGACAGCTCACCAGAAGAGTGTGCACGCAAGGGAATGCAATCCTACAGCACTGCTGGCATCAGTCCCTTGCTCTCCAGTCTCCTAGGACTTGCTGTACACTATTTCTTGTCTCAGTGCCTCCAGAGCTGGGCATTTGTGGGTGTTGTTGAATCTAAAAGAAGGTTTTCATTGTCATAGTTCCTTTCAAAATCCCCGCATTTCTCTAATGATCCATGTGTTTCACTGTGGTGTACCTTGAATCAGCTGCTTTGCATCTGTGTGAATGTGAAACCGTTAAAGCTTCTCTAATATTGCTTCCTTTGATACAAAGATGAGATCTTGGAAGGACCAATTTTCCTACTGATATCTAGTTTTCCTCCTGATAATCAGAAAAGCTGTAGTTATCAACTCACACTGCATTTTTTTTTTTTTTCAGCGAAGCTGGTTTTGGGGATTTTTCTCTCAGTGTGAAGAACATTCAGCAGAGTTTACTGGTGTTTTATGTAGATCACACACAACATGTTAAAACTCATTGTCAGTTTGAGGTTTAGTCACACCTAACTAGACTGAATCCCATAGCTCATAATATAATGCTAAATAGTAGAGATTTTCCTGCCTGTTTTTTGAAAGTGAGAAGATATTTGAAAAGACGCAATGTTCTTTAAACATAAGTTATATAAAAATTAAGACTGATCCTTTTTAACAAAATACGCATTTCTCCTGCATCCAAAACAAATTTAGAAGAGATCTCTATATCTCTCACAATATTTAAAGAACCCCTGACAATTTAGGCAGATTGTCTGTGACTCAAATGCTGATCACAAAGAAATTACAGAACATATGTTTACAGGAATGAAGCATTGGGATTGACAGTATAAGTAGGAAACATATTAGCTGCACATGAAAAAAAGTTGTGTTTTGGAACTTCACCACACCATTCTAGTGCTACATCTGTCAGGACTATCTCCCTTTACAATTCCATGTGGTCCATAACCAAAGGAAAAAGAAAAGTGAAATAATTCAGTTCAGCAAGGACTGAACTATCTTTAGATAGATCAGCATTGCAAGATGAACACAGGGTTGCAGTAATCAATTTCAAAGGTTCTAGCTAATGTTTAAAATAGCATGTAGTACAAAATAGTCTAGTACACCTGTTCACTAGATGCTTAAACCTGAGAGAAAGGAAAACATAACCTCAGATATTTATCTATAAAATATTTTATTCTATGCTTTTGTTTTTCTGTGAAATCAACAGCAGCTGTGCACACAGGGCCAGGGAAGTTACCTTAGTGATTTTGTGGATCATCTTTGCCTTACTGATGAAAAGATAGTAACATTTCCTTGCATGTAGTATCTTTTTAAACTGTCCTAAATGCTTGATTAATCCTTGTTCAGTGAAAAAACCTTCATGCTCTGCTCCTCCTTTCTGTGGAAGCTAGATTTCTGCTTCAGCTCCTCTTTTATTAACCCTGATCTTACCATGCAAATTACACAACTTTTTGCACTTCCAGAACTCTCAAATTATATTCTGTATTTGCATACTGTGAGAAAGCTTTCATGCATGATTGGGCCTGTTTACATTTTCTCCATCTGATTTGAACAGCTCTGATTTTATAGGTGTCTCTGACTCAGCTGAAAGAGATAGCTTGTCTCTGCACAATTAAGGCTTTCAGAGTACCCAGAAGTACCTAGAGGATTTAAGGGAAAACAGAGGGAGCTCCAGAGGATACATTTCTACTTAAACAATTGAGTTAAATTTCTTTCAGAGGTACCATATAAATGGAAACCAAAATCAAGCTGTATCTGTATTTGCTTTTTTATTACATATGTCATAAATGTCCCTGAATATTTGCTATTTTTTAAATATACATATTGTAGTTTGGGCTTTCATTTGTTATTTCTAGACTTTAGAGTTGCAATTCACATTTCTTGCAATAATTTTTCTCTTTTTTGTTTGTTTGTTTGCTTGCTTGGGTTTTATGTTGGGTATTTTTGTTGTTGTTGTTGTTTTGTTTGGTTTTTTTCCTAAGAAGACTTAAAGCCAAGAGAAGTATCTCTTCTACTGATGACTAGCACCTTCTTTAGAGAAAGCTCACTAATGTACATCAAATATTTGAAAGTCTATTATCTTCACAACTCTAAAAACATTTACAGAAAACATATTTTAAACATAAATAGTGATACACTAAATGTTTCCCAGGTTAACCAATAGCACGTGAAGCCAAGCCAAAATTCTTTCTGCCCGTACTGATGAAATGGCAAAGGAATTTTGTTTCCCTTTCTTAAATCAAACACACTGATTCAACAGCTCTACCTAAAAAACCTTGTGAGAAAACATGCCTTTGTTTAAGATTTAAAACCCACAGAGCTTTTAAGAGCAAATAAAGATTATGCCAGATGCTGTACAAATCACATATGCACAGTGCAGCTCTGATCTCTACTCAGCCATACCTCAGTACAAATAAATAATACGTGGAGATGAAGCTTTCAAAGAGTTCACTAAAAAATCAGGAAATGCCTGATTTCTTATTCCTGGTATTTCTAAGCATATCATTTAAAATAAATTCAGACTCAGGAAAGTTTTCTAGCCTTTCTTTCACATCATGAAGGAGAAGAAAGGGCAAAATTCCAGTTTTCCATCCAACTGCAAATCACCTTTAAAATTGCATGCTTTTCCACAGCCTCAGCTCCTGTTTGTTTAATTAAGAATGACAGATGCTCAACATCTGGAGAAAATAAGGTTTGATTTAGTTGACACGTTGCACTAGTGGAAACTTCAGACTACAGGTTTTGAGTTACAAAAAGTTTGAAGTACACATTTAATCCAGCTGAGCTGCTGAAAGAAAGCATATTAAGTGATACCTAAAGGAACAACATGAGAAGATGCCTCGATTTCCCTTAAACAGTATATTCCCATTTTTCATAGCTGTATGCAACTGGCCAGTTGGTCATTCTTCTGTATCTCCCCTATCTTCTACATCTGCCTTATGTTGTACTTGTCAGTGTATGGCAGCCACAGCTCATTCATTAACTGACCTTTTGCCATTGCTCATTTAGTGCATCTTCCCATTATATTTTCATGCATAGTTCAGTGGCAGATTAAAAAAAAAAAAAAAAAAAAGAAAAAGAAGAAAAACTTATACACTCCAAGAAAGTTAATTAAATAAAGAAGCATCCTGGTGGCCAGAAGTGGATTTACCACTCTTTGGATGGGAGCTCAGGAAATATCGTCACATATGATAGCCATCTTACAGTGTTGTGTAGCCCTTATACTGCCACTGATGTAGGCTTCCTTCCCTGACTTTCATGAAGACAACCTGACAAAAGCCATTCTCACACAGGCTTGCAATGCCATCTTCTCTGGGGATGGTCCCTAGTGCCCAGTGTGGGGCTTACACATAAACAGATCAGTGACTAATTTAGTGCTTCTAGTGAAATCCAGGAAAATCACAAGCTCTGAAGAGACCATAGATACAGCAACACTGCAAATGATACACGGGTGTTTGGGAACTCAGCTCAGGATCTAGCAGGTAAAGTGCTGATTAAAGAGTATTTACAGATCAATTTAAAGGCTAAAATATGGACTTGGCCACTTAGTTTTCTGCATTTGAAAATCGTCCTGGCGTTGTCAATTATATCCTACACTTACTCACCTGAGACTCCTTTTTGTATAGTAATGGGAGCTCAAGGGCCTTCAATGTAAAGATACTTCCAGTTTCTCTGCTAAGGGGACACTTTGTCAGTTCATGTGTATTGGATACAGGTGGCCAGGTGTTGGAAGTGGGGAGTTTATGGTATGATGAGGGACCTGCAGAGCTGCACCATGCCAGATACAGTTCCCCATTGCCAACACTTTGCCACCTACACCAAATACACTCATACACACGTCTGTTTCACCTGTGACAGTAACTGGTAAGTGATCTCCCTGTTTTTATTTCAATCCAGGAGCTTTTCCCTCATTATTCTCCCCCATCTTGTTGAGGAGAGAGTGTAAGAAAGTGTCTGGGTTGGTGGCTGGCAGGCAGCCAAGGTCAACTCACGACAGCATGTAAATAATGTACTTTATTGTCTAATTGAAAGGTAGCCAAAGTGCCATGATGCCTCCAGTGATTATTCTGTTTTAGACTGCTTTCTCCACAGGAAAAAACAAACAAACAAACAAACAAACAAACCAACAAACAAACAAACAAACAACCCCCCCCAAAACAAAACAAAACAAAACCCCAAAACACATACAAACCCAACAAAACAAAACAAAACAACAAAAAACCCAACCAAACAAAACCAAAACAATCCAAAACAAACAAACAAAACAAAATCAAAACAAACAACAAACCAAAACAACAAAAAGAGTATTAGCCATTCTAGCAAGCTGGTTCACAAACGTGTACTCTGGACACATGTTTATCTTTCATACAGTAAAATATATTGACAATTATTACAGAAAACATTTAGCCACAAGGCATTATCTACAAGTTGCAGGCAATGGATTTTGTGGGACTGTATGATATTTTGAAAAAGAGAGAACTAACTTTGTTCAGACAAAATTTTTCACTATTGTATAAAGCCAAAAATAAAGTTTTTTATAAAATATGCACATAGTCCATTCTCTTCCCTACATTCTTCTGCCTTACTGTAAAATATTATTTGTGTGCCTTTTTCTATCTTGGTCTAGAAACAAGATTATAGAAGCAGCACTGGAAAAAAATTAATCTTCTGGTATTTCCAGCCTAAGTATTAGTCCAGTCCTCTGGATCAGTGGTTATCTGAATCAGTCCTCGTACTCTGAATATATACTTTTTGCTTTAAAGAGGAAGCCTTGGACCATTGCAGGTGCCAGGAAAAGCATTTTGTGTCCACTCAAACTCAACAACAAGCACAGAACCTATGGGAAGAAGGTATACATAGAGTGTTTTCAACATTATTTTCACAGATAAACCAGCATTCTCTATAAACTGAGGAGAAAATGATCAATACAGAAGAAAATGAATCATCCCAGCCCTTTTGGAATAGATCTTGCTACAAAATTAAGGCACGCATAATTGGCACAGATTTGTCTGCTGACAGTATTAGGGTCATGGAATTTAATTGAGATTTCCTTCCTCTGCTGGTAGTTTCTATTTAATCTGAGTGTTGATAGTTTTCTGGGTAGCAAGCATAGTCCAGAAGTAGGATGAGTCCTGGGAAGATTATGGAACAAATTTCAGCTTTTTCCCTATCTGGGACTATGTACTATTGTTCATAAGGAAGCGAAATTGTGGGGTTATGTATTTTATTTAACATTCTTCTTGTTTCTGACAATTGCAATGTTTGTTTTCCCCAAAACTGATACTTCAAAAGACACCCTCTTCAGACCAGTTATAGTGCATAATATCCATTTAGATTTAAATGTTAACTGTTATTTCTATTAAGAAAAGTCCAAGGTTTCCCAGATTCCATGAAACTGAAAAGAACAGTCACAATTTATAAGCAGCTAAACTACAAAACTTGTTTTGCTAGACCAATCTATAACATATCTGTTGGACATGAGAGAGCAAGACAGGAAAGAAAAATGACTCTTCAGGAAAAGCCTATAATACAGTAGGTGTGTCAAAAAAGCTTTGAAGTAAGATTTATTTAGCAAGAAAGCTATTTAACCCAAATTAAATATCTTTGAAATAGTTAAGTTAGTGAAAAATAGAAAAATAAAAGGTTTGGCAATTTTGTACAGGTAAAATTTTCAATCTGAATAGTGAGGGAGCTGGGAGATTTTTGAAGAAAATAATCCTTAATATCAATATCATTTTTTCTGAATGAAGGTTAGTTTTTGAACCTCATTGTCAAATTTCAGCTTTCTTTTTAGAAGAAGACTGATTTCCCTCATCATAGAGCAAGCCTTGCCCACTCAACACCTCCCATGCAAGATCAGTTATACTTGAACAGTTCATGATGTTTTGTCTAACCTGTCCCTGGAAGCTACCCCAGGAAGGAAATCCCACATCCTCCCTAAGCAATCCATTTGAAGGACTAACTGTCTTCAAAAATACAATTTCCCCCATATATTTTCATCTTCATATAATTTTAATCTTTTATTCAATTTCAACAAATTTTCCCTTGTCCTGCTTAGAGAGGATATGAAGCACTGCTTATTCTCTGTCACAGAAAGATTTTTTGCACATGGCAAGCTGACTGTTCCGAGGAAGACCCCTATTTTCTAGATTATTTGAACCCCTGCTTCAATATTTTCCCAGGGTCCTGGGATTTTTTTGTAGTCTTTTAGGTTTATTCTGCTTTCTCTCACTTTTTATTCCTAGTAATTGTGCCCTCTTATTTCACAACTGTTCTCACACAAGCTGCGTGTCTGCAATGAACTGCTGTTAAGTTCTTTGAAGGTAGGGTAGATTCTACTTGACAGGCTGTTTGTCACCATACCAGTTTTCCAAAAAATGCCTGAGTATTTAAAGTCCTCCATCAACACCAAGTCCTTTATCACACCTGATCTCCCAAGCCGAGTGTTCAATGGCAGACTTCAGCATCAGATCACTCCTTCCAACCTTCTGTCATTGCCCAGAGATTTCAACGGGTCTGTCATCCCTTCCATTTTGGACTTCAGAACATGCATGCATGACCATGACACTGCCAGATTTGTAGTAACACACTAAACCAGTATCAGAAAGGATCAGCATTTGTCAGGGCCCTCACCCTAACAGAAATGGATATAGATGCAGTATTGATGCCAGCCATGTTTGGGATTGTATCAACATAAGTCAAAATAGGATGCATCTGTCAGGGACTCTTATTAGCTGCTTTTCTGCTCTCCAGCTTCTATCTCACAGTTACTACACTGCCTGCCATGTTTATGTGACTTCTTTACATACCAAAGGCTGTTACTCTGGTGTAATTTATATATCATCTGTTTTACAACCTCACAAAGTGCCCCATTAGGTGGGAGTCATGCTGCCTTGCACTTGGATCATTTTCTGACTCATGTGCATCCGTGTAATGTATTCCCTTCCAGCACTGTTGAACTGTGATTAGCCACCAGAATGGTGTTTGTTCCAGGTCATCTTATTGTACAATTCAGTTGTTTATATTGACAAAGCTCAAATTAGATAAATATTTAAGCAGGAATAGTGTAGCAACAATTCTTTCTTCATTATAATCACATAGAAACAAGAGCTCTACCTTTATTCCCTCCTGCTTAGCTCACTAAAAGCATACATTTCTGTGCACTGAAAACCTGCAAAATTTCTTTATTCTCCTTAACAATACCACACTAATGCGTGCTATCTGTAAACGGGTTCATGTCCCTGCTGGCTTGTGTGGCTGCACATTAAAGCATTGTTCTCGCTTCAAAGAAGTGGTGATTTGCAGACCCTACCACACTCTCTTTTAAGGGCCTGTTTGCACAGGACAGAACCCAGACAGGAGTCACTGAACTCTGGCAGGATTGTGTCCATGCAAAGGGCTGGCAGAAGAAACCCCATCACACGGGTACATTTTATTTAAAGAACTGATTAGTTCAAAATATTTTTACTGAAACTTTTCTGTGCACAAAGACCCTTGGCCCTTTAAAACAGAGTGTATGATATAAATTGAACAGCTCCATTCCCACGATGAGGATATTTCTTTTTTTAAAAATTAGATCATTTGTAAGAGA
Organism: Actenoides lindsayi; assembly: GCA_025331215.1. Lineage (NCBI taxonomy): Eukaryota > Metazoa > Chordata > Aves > Coraciiformes > Alcedinidae > Actenoides > Actenoides lindsayi. The sequence continues at coordinate 90,079 of WTSP01005092.1, forward strand.
ATCTTGTTCAGTCATTTATAAATAGTCACCTCTGTAAACCAAGAAATAACCTTGTTTAAAAAAGTACCAACATTGTTGTTCTGTTGTCACCCACTGGTAATTGAAAATGTGTTTCTGTCAGTTGCTCCTAAGACAGAATGTAATTCTTTCCAAGATCTTGATCTTAAATTGGGGGGGGGGGGGGGGGGGGGGGAAAAAAAAAAAAAAAAAAAAAAAAAAAAAGTGA
>WTSP01005093.1:0-39545 GCA_025331215.1 Actenoides lindsayi
TGATCTAGAAAGTTACCATGAGTTATTTTCCTGCAGGCTGACAACCATATCGATTCATTATTTTATTTTAAAATATGACTGATAGTTGTATGCCTGTGCTTAAATCAGTCACAGATTGCCTGGCTCTGCCAGACACATCATTAATGTTCCCTCAGATTCTGTCTTTGCTACTTTGCACAAATGGCAATTTCTTTTATCCCTCCATTCATTGTGAGCAAATTATGGGTGCTTCTTCCTATCTCACATGAGATCGTATAAAAATGGCCATTGTAAGTGCTTTGGAGAAGTTCTTGATTAATTTGAGTTGAAATTTCTATATTCTCTTCTTTCAATAATTGCTCTTTCCACAATTTGTACTTTTAATTAATACAGCTAATGAACATGTGGCTTTTCTGCTGGCATTGTGATTTTATTGTTTTTCCTTTGTTTAAAGTTTAGTGACATCATCCACCTTTTTTTCTTCTTTCTGACAGCCTGTTTCTGAATGTTAAATTTGCCAATAGGGTGTAAATGTCTTCCAACCATTCTTCCTTTTCCTTTTCTTGCACAGTATAAGATCAGCAGTGGGAATCTATCTTCAGGCCTTGCACCTTCCTGGCAAGTCGTATTTTTGTAACTTTCGGACCAAGTGCAAAAGCCAAATGCTTCTCAGTAACACTTTTTAACAGTCTGTGATCCTCTTCAACGGTTGCTGTGCAGCCTCATATCTACTGATAACACTTAGGGCACCTGGCAACGAGGGCAAATCACCCACTGGAGCTGCTTTGGTGTCACCACTCTGCCACTCCTTCCAGCTGCAGTGTTGCTGGTTGTAAAACAGCTCTCTCTTTAGTCTGTATTTGTAGTTTCTGGTGATTGGTTTTAATAGTGTTTTATGAATGATGATAACCTTGACGTTCTGGGATGTCTTGTCCCGGTTGCTTTCATGGTACCCCTTGCTGTTAATTCATAGAATCATCATAGAATGGTGGGGGTTGGAAGGGAGCTCTGGGGAGCATCGAGTCCAACCCCCCTGGCAGAGCAGGGTCACCCAGGGCAGCCCACACAGGAACAGATCCAGGGGGGACTGGAAAGTTTTCACTTTAATTTCACTATTCTGCATCAATTCAGCAATTCTTGTTGTCACTGCTATCCCCATGGCACCCTTCTAGAACACTTTACCTCTCCTGTGGGTCATTTGTGATGTTAGTGCCACCTAGATTTTCCCTTGTACAAGGCTGATGGCTCCTGTTCCTAAAATGTATTTGCACTCCACAGGCCCACGCTGGCCCACTCACATTCAAGTACTTGAACATGACTTGTGAAACAGAGTACTTTTAAAATTATATCCCACAGAGATGATGAACTTTGCCCTTCCTATTTCAACAAGGATTTAAGTAAGCGTCTTGCCACGAGAATATTGGAAAAAAGCTAAAACCCAGCAGCTGAATACACATGCTGCTTTGAGTTGTTTTCTCTATCTCAGAATATTTAGGAGAGCACTGCCTGCTCCTGCAATTATTTGTTGCTCTTTTTGTGAGGGGCTTGGAGCCAGTGATACCAGAACTGATGCCTTCTCCCAAATGCCGCTCCTTAGTGGAATCTCACTCGGGTGTCTCCCCAGGCTTGGGGATGAACAGCAGTTGAAATGCTGCAGGAGAGAGGCAGATCTCTCCGGGGCAGCAGGCTAGTGGGGGGAGTGCCAGGAGGCGCAGGGAGGGACACAGGGAGGGTGTCTCTCAGCTGTTAACGGTCTGTGAGGGGGCTACCAGGGCCCACCACGTTTTCCTCTCACTGTGCCCTTCCTGGGTCCTCAAATGTAAGTGGGAACTCGAGTCACTGGTGATCAATTCTCATCAGAAAAGGAAAACTGCAAGAGGAATTGAGTGAATTGGTTTCCACGGAGGAATCCTTGTTCCGTTGGCTTCAGTAACAACTTTGAAAAGCAGGTGATGTGGGGAAGTAGTATACTAAAGTAAGAAACCATACCCATGAAAAAAATGGGTGATATAATGATTTAGAAGCTCAAGTAAGGCAAGATGGAGGGACCACCTGGTTTTTTTTCTTTGTTCTGAATAATTTGATGGCTTTTTCTTGTGTACTTTAACAAGGACCATACCCAAGTTAAATATCAGTGTATCAACAACTTTGTACTTGCACTAGCAATTTTGAAGAGACAGCTGAGAATACTGGCTAGTCCTGGTTTGAGCAAGTGGATTAGAGCATCTTTAATTTATGAATTTTAAAAGTCAGATCTTTCCAAATGAAGGATTTGTATGTTTTTGTAGCCTCAGGGAAGCAGCCAGCTGTGAACGGCTAACCTTTATTGTGGGATTTCTGTTCTCCTCTATTTAATACACAAACTTATTCACCATAACAACCACTAAAAACTGTGTGGCACGAAACAGTAAAAAAAAACCCCAAAACCCCAGCAGCAATACCCATCCTTGAAGGAATACCAATTCAAGCAAACTTCAATTCCATAATGGAAAGATGTACAAAATACCATCATTCAGAATGGCAGGCAATGCTAAAAGCAGCAGTACTGGAGCTGTTCCTCTTACAGGGATATAAATGATGATAGATCTGCTAAAGTCCACGACAGCCAAGTGCCAAATTTTAGCTTAAATTCTCTTCTGTCTTTTGTGAAATCCATCAATCATAATGCCCAGTAATGTCAGCTACACAGGCACATGGGAAATACATTCGTAAGATATATTTAGAATAGGAAATGGAAAATCAGAACGTAGGAATGGCTGAGTTTCTTGTAAGGTTTTATCACGCTGTTTGCAACTTTATGTTGAAATGACAATGACATTAAGTTTTGACTATGTACTAAATCAGAAAAATTGAGTAATGATGCTTCACTTCTGATGTACTACTTAGAGAGACTGGAAATCTGGTAAAGAAAGGCTGGATACGCTACAGATGACAATTTATCTTGTTAGGCCTTAATCAGCTATACCTGATTATTTTTGGTGATGTTTTAACAGGTAGTTTTGTATTATTTTTGGTGATGTTAAAGAACATAGAGTTATGTATTTCTCCTGACTTCAAAATTGTTTAAGGTATGTGGCTAAACACCCTCCAGCACAACGTTGACATAGCTTCAGTAAATCCAGCAGAGGGAAGGCTGAATTGCTTATATGGTCAGGCAAATCCTTCGACAACCTACCGGCTAGTGAGTCGTCTGCGAAATCGATGCTGCCAAGCTGTGAACTTCATGTATATTTTGTCATTGCTAATTTGCTTACTTTGAGAAAGGCTTGAGGAATAAATGGTTGTGTGACCTTTGGGGGATTTCTTGAACGTCTCGAATCTGCAAAGATGGAAGTGGATGGCTCGTGCATGGTCGATAATGGTTTCTTAACACAGCTGTCAGCTTTGAGGGGTTTGGTAGCAGGCAGTGCAATTTATAGTGTAAAAGAGGAGAAAACTGGCCAACATATGACACATACTCTTGGCCAAGGGATGATTTTTTTTTTTATCCTCATACGCAACCAAAACACTATTACACATTAGCTTCCCTAAGTTCTGTTAAAAAAGACAAAGCAAAGATTTTTTCCCTCAAATTAAATGTCTTTTTTTTGTGTATTAAATGTATGATAAATCTTCTCTGTTTCTCACTGTGCATTTGGTTCTTTCTTCTCCTATGTCCTTTATTCCATGCAAGCACATTTTCTGTTTTCATTTTCCTTTAAACTAACTTCAGTTTTCCCTTCCTACAGTCATTTGTTTTTCTGAACTAGCTTTTTTGTTTCCCTGCTAAAGCTTTGCTGTTTTGACCATGTGACTTTCTTTCATACGACTGCTCCCAAGCATTTTTTTTCTGCAGCACTTCCTTCACACTGCTTCTCTTTTCCCCTGTACCAAGCCACTCTTCTCACTATCACTTAAAAAAACCCCTCCCTACTACTCTAGACATTACCTTTTCAGTTCTCCTTGTGTGAGTTCCTGCTGACCTGATTTCAACCCATTTAATCTCTTACTGTATTTAGTTCCTTCTCTTGCAGGCACTTCCTTCAGGAGTTACTGTTGGCCCAAATTCACTGCAGCTCTTTGTCCATTTCTTGATTCTTTTACCCCAGCTCTCATATGTAAGTGTTATGTTTGCCCAGGATACAGTTTCAAGAAGCAGAACAGGGGAACTGGAGCTAGGAGATGAGATCCATACCAAGACTTATGTTGTGTCTATCTTCACGTTACAAAGTGCTGAAGCTAACAGGACTGGTCACCAAGTAACGCCATGGAATAGACGAAAACCAAAATGACTCTAGGATGACTTGTCTCTACACTTATCACCTCTAAGGAAAAGGGCACCTTCTCCCCTGTGCTATCCAGGCAATATGATTTGACAGTGGCCTGGAAGAATCCCCTTTGATAATGAGAGAATGGCTTAACATTTGTTGATACCCAACCCTCTTACTTTTTTGGAACTTGTATCAACAAAGCTATCATCTATCTACCACAAACTGAGCAGAGACATTAATTTCCCCACTCTCCAACAGAAACCATATGTGCACACTTCTGTAAAAAGAATTTACATTTTTATTTATCAGATGATATTGTACTTCTGAGATAGTATAATTTGGCATGTAGGAGTTTTAAAGTGTAATTTCATTGCATAGAATAATGAATCATTTAGGCTGGAAAAGACCTTGGAGATCATTGAGTCCAACTGTAAGCCCAACACTGCCAAGTCCACCACTAAACCATGTGCCCCGGCACCACATCTACACATCTGAATGCACACAGGCAATACATTTGAGCAGCAAAAGGATTTCCATCCATTGCCATGGACCCATGCATTACAAACAGAAAGAAATACTTTCTTATAACTTCCAGAACCTTGTTGCCACAGGTGATTATTTTTAAATGGAGCCAAAGGCATGGAGTGCCATTTGAAGTGTCTAGGACACGCACTAGAACGCAGCCGTTTGCCTACGGACATCATTTGAACCCGTGACTGTAGAGAAAGGTCCTTACCAGGCTTTGCAGTTTCTGTGAGTCAAAACAAATCCAGCATGGCTCTATCTCCGTGGTCTGGAAAGCAGATGCATTTTAGAGGCTTCATCTGGTTTCTTGTTGTCACATCTCTAACAATGTCTGGTAGGTGACTCACTGTGCTCCATCTGATCCAGACATAACTGAGACAATACAAGGCACACTGAAAAAATAGGCACTGTTGATTAGTTAGGGCTTCAGCAGTTAAAACCTGGAGTACCTTAAAAGAAAAATACAGTTCACAAAGCCATAAAAATGAGCTCAAAGCACGTTCATATTTCAAATGCATAGCTGCTATCTTGCTGAATAATGTGCCATTAAAACTGAACAATATTTGTATTGCACAATTCTATTTTTCCTGAGTGAAGTACAGCTGCCACAGGAGGACTGTGTTTGAAAAGACAGCCAGGGATTTACTGTGTGCTGGCAGGTCAATATTTTATAAGTCCTTGGCATATGATAATCTAACTTCTAGAAAATTTTTTATCATCTCTGAGAAGGCCAAAAGGAGATAATAGAGCTGCACTCTAAACTCTGCATCTGTGAAGATAAAAGTAATACAAGTCTCTTTCTTCTTTAAGAAAATAAAATCAAGCAAATGACAAATCTCCTCTACAATCTCTTAAATAAAGGCCCACAGGGCAGCCACCCACACCTGAGCATTACTCTGGTTCTGACAAGGCACGAAGTTAAACACAATAACTGTTCCTAATCAAATCTCTCTGTGATATTCTTGCATTTGTTAACCAAGATCTTACTACTTTGTAATTTAATCACCTTACAGAGCAAGCTAAATTAAACTAGAATGAGGCAGTTATTCCCAAAAAGGAATTTTTCAGGGACCCATTATTTCAGAAAAGCTTTGTTTGTTGTTGATACTGCTTTCACTGCAGCCAGGTTTCTCCCAAACACACGTTAGCATTTCAGTGTCCTTAACACCTATTTACATGAGCAAGACTATGATCATTAAATGATTCTGCTCTAGTTGCTTTGAAAACCCTAATTCTTTCCTAAATCTTTCTGAAGTCTCTTAGATCTCAGACTGAGTTAAAAAACTTTATATATGTTTAACATGTAAAAATGGTCAGAAAGTTAAACACTGAGCTGACCCAGCAAAATTACTCTGTGGTTTTTTACACTTACAGTCACTCAGTCCTGACATTTACAAGTTTCCGTGCTGTAAAACCTTATGTGAGTAAAAAATATTTTTACTATATCTCAGAGCTTTGTAAGTCCAAGCAATCTGGTACAGCAAACGACCAGTAAAAAGAGTAGACAATAAATATCACCATCACATCTTTATCTGGATAGCATCTGTCCCCCAGAAAAACCCTAACTGATACTGTACTAATAAAGCAATCAGATTCACTGGGGAGTTAAACTTATTGCTGACATGCTAAACAAGACTGTAGCAGGGAAATACAAATTCACTGTAGACCACGAGCATTCGGTTTGTCACTCATTATTCTACTTCGTCAGTCAGCTGCCCTGAGTTTGAATTGCCCTTGGCTGCTGTCACACCTGGCTTCTCAACCTGCTGGGAGCAATGGCACAACAGTCTCCCAGGGGACACCAGCTATGACCCTCCACGGCCTGTCGCTGAGCTGGCCAGCCGCCCCGTGAGGCTCCGACCAAAACCATCATGGGCCAGAAGCCACGACCGGGCACTTCACTGTAGGTGTTCTGCATCCTCGGGGAGTAAGGCAAAGGAGCACTGCAAAGGGAAAGGTGCTGTGCAGGTGTGGGGGTCAGCCCAGCAGCAGGGCCATCTCTTGGCAGTGCCATCTCTTGGTGGTGCCATCTCTTGGCATTGCCATCTCTTGGTGGTGCCATGTCTTGGCAGTGCCATCTCTTGGCATTGCCGTCTCTTGGTGGTGCCATCTCTTGGCATTGCCATCTCTTGGTGGTGCCATCTCTTGGCAGTGCCATCTCTTGGTGGTGCCATGTCTTGGCGGTGCCAGCCTGGCCGTACGGCACGGCCTCTGTGGGGAAACGCTCGTCAGCGGCCGCGACGCAGCCCGCTTCAAATGGGAGAAACTGCAAACTGTGCTGGTGTTAATTCCCCCTCTTAACTCTGCTCTCCTTCTCTCATGCTCTCCTTTCCCCTTCAGCAAGGGCTGAGGCTTTCAGTTTCTGGCATTTTTGCCTGCTGGTGGTGGGTTTTGTCTCTGTTGTAGGAGCGTTTGATGTTTGCGCTTACATACTTCAGAAGGCTGCCTTTTCTTTTCATATTATCGCTCCTACATTAGCCAGACATCTTGCTATTCTTTTTTTCTGCAGCTAACTAATTGATTGATTGTTCGCAGCACAATTGTTGGAAAGGGAAAAGAACTCTATTAATTAATTGGTAAATGAACGTGCACATAACAGATGTTTGAAACACGGACAACAGAATATAATACACCGCCTTTAAATGAATAAACAATGTGTGGGAAAAAAACAAATCAAACATGCACAACTCCCTACCCTGCTGCTTTCAGGAACACGGTCTTTTGTCTGAAAACTCATCCAACCAGAAGTGGTTTGTTCTCCAGAATCACTGATTCAGATGATGTCTGCCTTTGACAAGAGTGCACTCAGCATGACGGGGCCGTTTCTCCCTCACAGCCACCTTAAGGGTCCTCTATCGAGGCTGACCCAAGTCTTGCAAACTCTTTTTATTTAAGGACTCTAGGATATGCTTTTCCTAACTAAGTTTCCAGCTAAAAATATTCCATCTTATTTTGTCCTTTCTAAGTTAATAACGTCTAAGAATAAATGATACAAAAGATCATATGTGTTTTTCTGTAACGTAGGTTTTTTGTGTAATGTGTGTGTTCAGGAAAAGATGTTCTTTAGATGTGTTAGCCTGTCTTAAAATATATATATATTCATAGCTAATCCTACATCCTCAGAGGCATGCTTTTCAACAGAAGCAGTATTTTCAACACAGACCTGGGGAATTATAGGAATGCAATCGTATCGGAATAAATGTACACCCCCAACATTTTCCACATAGATAAATCCTTTTGCATAGGCACTCAGGACTGAGCCAAGAAGGAGGATAAAGATCAAGCATGACAAATTCTACCATCTAGGACAACTTTTCCCCTCCTAGTTTGCCACTTCGCTATAATCCAGCAGATCAAGAGATTCTGAGGGGAAAACCACCTACCTGCAGATGCAAGGGAGAACCTCATCCCGCTGGAAATCCCATCAGGGTGCTGGCATAGCACCGTGCCCCAAGGCATACACCTGCCTTCCAGTATGGCTAAGGAGCTCAGGCACGGCACGGGGTCCCTCTGAACTCGACCTGGTCTGGGTCTCTCTGAGCAAAGCACAGCGCTCCCTGCCCATGGCTGTCCTTGCAGACACGGTTATGGGTGCGAGGGACTTCGGCCGCTTCAGGGTGAAGCGCAAATCTCAGCAAGTGCTCTAGGGTGCTGCAGGTTGAGCTTAGAAAACAGCATTTGGCTCACCAGGCTGTAAGCATAGTCAGTCTAAAGCCTGTTTACATGTTCACATGTAATTATGTGTTATTATGGAGTAAAACGAGGTGACAGCAGAAAAACAGAACTATTCTGCACTGGCTTCATCTGCAGATCTTCCATTCTGGGTTTCAAGTGCACCCTCACCACCCGGCTCAAACCCAACACCCTCAACGTCAGGGTTGGGCTTTTTTAGACCACGTTCATCAAAGGCAGCATGAGAGGGCCTTGCCAAGCCAGGGATTGGGACTGTGGCCCTCATCCCACTGCAAGAGGAGGAGACTTGAGTTCTTCAGACCAACTTCTTCTAAAATATTGAGGCAATTAACACTCACATATGTTTAGATTGTCTGGAAAATTGTTTTGAGGCCAAATACCTTTGGGAATTTGGGCCTTTATAAAAGATGTTTTTGTCGTATTTGATCTAACCTTCAGTTATTCCTCAAAGCTAAGAAAATTTGAATTGTACATCATCAATATCAAGCTGATTTGAGGCAGGGGGTGAACTGGAAACCTAGCTATAAAGAAAGAGGTAGAACAGAGGAGTATGTTGTCTAAACATTTCTCTGCCAGCACAGGACCGTTTCCTATGCCATACTTCCTGCAGTGTGATGGAACACAGTTAAGCTGCTAATTCACTCCAGATGATTCCTAACACTCTCTGTTACTTCAAATTGTGTAGTCCTAGAGGTTAACATTTAAAACAAAACAATCAAACTATTGTACCAATAAACTAAGCCTTACATTTTGTCCAGAATGAAACGTTCTGTGGCACTGAGTAGAAGTGCCATGTGCTGCAGCTGGGAGACTGAGGGGTTCCCCCCGGGGACACGGGGCCTTCCCATCCCCGCTGTCCCTGCAGCGTCTCTGCCAGCAGCCAGCGCTGACCGAAGCTGCCTTGGGCTGCCAATAGCACTGGGGTTTATACTGGTGATTATTGCAATAATGCACTTGCAGGAAGTTTGCCGGACTTCAATGGTTTCTGCAGAAATACTTTACTCACTATTGCCTCTCACCCAGGCTCCAAAATGAAATGAGACTTAGAGGTCAGCTCTCTCTTGGCAGAACGATGGTGCCCCAGAGCACCAAACTGGGCGCAACAAAAATTGGCCGTGAAAGTCTTGAAGAGGAAAAATAATGTGGAAACTGGGGAAGATTCACGCAGACACAAAACGATCGTGCTGCCTGCAATTTCTCGGGAAAAAGAGTTTGAGAGGAAAGCAGCAGGGTGAGCGTGGTGCTGGCCGGCCAGGCGCGGGACGCGTCACCTCTGACCCTGGGAGCTGAAAACATGTTGGGAACCCTTCGCTGCAGGCTGGAGTGTAAAACACATCGCGGGGCCGTCAGGGAGCTCCCGCCATCCTCTTCGCGTCAAACCTGTTCCAAACTTCAGCACGGGGAAGGTCCCGGGTGCGAGCAGCAACTCCTCCCGCTGCCTTCCCTCAGCCTCTCTCGCCTCTGCGCCTCCCGCCGCCGCCCCGAGCGACGCTTCCCGCCCGGCGCCCCTCACCTCCCTCCCGCCCGGCGTCGCGGGCCGCACCGGCGGGCTGTGAGGGCCGGGCCGGCGTTGCGGAGGCGGCGGGGGGCCGCGGGGGCCGGGCCAGGCCGATGTGGGCCGGCGCTGCGCAGCCGCCCGCCCCCGCCTCCTCTGCGCGCCGCCAGCCCGCACCGAGCGGGAGCGACGGTGGCGGGATGCGGCGTGGAGCAGCAGCGGTAGCGGGGACGCGGCGGCGATGGCCGCTGCTGCTGCTGGCGGCCCTGCTCTGGGCTCCCTGCTGCGCGGCGGCGGCGGGGGGCGGCGGGCGGCGGCGGGCGGCCAGCCTGGGCGAGATGCTGCGGGAGGTGGAGGCGCTCATGGAGGACACGCAGCACAAGCTGCGCAACGCGGTGCAAGAGGTGAGGGAGCGGCGGGAGGCTCCGGGGGTTCCCTCCCTTTCCCCCCTCACACGGGCCGGGCCGCACCTGCGGGCAGCGCACCCCCGCCCCGCGCGCGGCTTGGGGGCGCGCAGCCCCTCAGCTCGTGCCCGCCGCCCGAGACTCGGAGCGGTGCGGAGCGGAGCGGAGCGGTCGGTGTCTCCCTCCTGGCCCTCCGCTGCCCACCGGGCGCCTTCCCGCACCGCCCGCTGCGCGCCAGCGCTGGGCCCGGGGTGCGGGCAGCCAGCCTCCCGCAGCCGTGCGGGCCGGCTCCGAGGCCGGTTCTGAGGCAAAAGCGCAGGCGGATAGTCCATCGGGATCCTCAAGCGAGCACCTCGCGATGCGTGGCGGGAGGAGGAGTGAAGGGTAATTTCATTGTCCCTGTACAGCAAGAAGTAAGGCGCTGACGGTTACCCCAGAACAGGATTCAGAGGGGTAAGACACTCCCGAAGACACGTGTGGAGAAGCAGCTTGCTTTTGATGCAGTTCCGTGTCTTGATCTCAAGTTGTTGGCTCCAAATCGCACAGGACCTGTTTCAAAGCCAGGGACAGAGTCCAGACCCCAAGCCATCATCTCCTACAGCTATCAAGAGACCCTGTTCCCCTGGCTTCTGTGCTTTCTTTCCCTTCATGTTCAGCATCTCCCTTCCAAGTTTCAATTTTCTCTCATTCAAAGATACACAGCCCACAAAAAACCCTTCTACTGACAGCCCCCTGGGGAAGCAGACCCTTGCTATACTATTACCAGGTAATTTTGGAACTTGGGCAGTTGCTGAAATCTGCCCCGTCGTCTACTTCATTTACACCTGCGAACACATTGAGACAAACCGCTTTTTTAAAAGTTTTCTTTACAATGCCCCAAATATGCTTGCTTACAAATAAGGCTGTGGTCAACATTTCTGCCTCTTTTACTCTCCCTGTAGTCGGATTGAGCGGTCTGTATAAAAAGTGTGGGTTATCTGAGCTGCGTCTCAGCAGATCAATACACTTAAGAAGGTTTGCAGCTGTCCTTGCAAACAGACACACCAGAAAGAGAGATTTTGTCTTGGGGAAAAATTCAGCTGCTCAGGCTAGCTAAATTTGTGGCCTCTGAGCTCTGTCACAGCAATTGCAAATAACAAAGGGACACAACTTACTCAGAGCTTGTGTTGTTCCGTAGAAGACTCGTGCCCTTTGCTGAGCTTGCTCTGTTTTCCCCTTCAGGGAGCACTCCTTTTCTGTCTGGAGTCTTCATCTGGCAAACAGGGGGAACTGAAATAGAGAATGAAACTCTGAATGTACGCACCCTGATCTACAGGACAACTTCTGTCCACTTTGAGGGGCTTTGACTGTGTATCCCTGTCCTGATGGAATATCTTCTTTGCCAGATGGGAAAGTCTGTCCGAAGTGTTTAGTGGATTTCTGGGGAAAATAGAAAGCTAGGCTTGTGACTGGCATCAGCTTGTGCAGACACTTTTTCCTCACAGGACTAACCTTGGCTTAAGCAGTCCAGAGCTCAAGGGTTTAGCTCTCCATTGTTTCTCAAGTCCATTAACAGAGCTGCTGTGGTCACTGAAACAGCCGAGTTAAGCGTTGCCATGCGGGGGGATCTGTACTAACAGCACCACACGATCAAACAGGGCAGTACTGAGGGCTGCACAAGAAGTGCTGCTTGCTCTCTCTTGTGTAACTGTTGCTAATTTTCAGCTGGTTTATTTAAATTTGGCAGATGGAAGCTGAAGAGGAAGGGGCAAAAAAACTATCAGAAGTAAACTTTGAAAGCTTGCCTCCCAACTATCATAATGAGACCGACACGGAAACAAGAACTGGTAATAAAACTGTTCAGACTCATCAAGAAATTGATAAGGTATGAGAAAACATACACAGCGAGCTGCTGGTTCTTACACAACCTTCTCTTCTAAAATAAAGACAGTGTTGCCTGTTTGGGGGAGAAATAATTTGGAGCAGAAACGCTCCTGCTGATAATTACTTTAGGATTTTATTCTATCTCATTTGCTTGCCTAATCATTATGTAGGGCTGTATGTCATAAAAGGTTAATGTGAAATAAGAATTTATTTTGAAAAAATGCCTGTTAAAAATGGAATGCATTGTACAGCTATTACGTGGATCATAAAAGAATGACCATCTCCTGCTTAGTTACCTCCATTCCAGTGACATTTAAAATAGATAAGGAGGTAGCCTGGTCATCTACTTCCCCCCCTAGATTAGGATTTTATGTGAGTGACAGCAAAATGGGGAAAAAAAAGGAGGGGTGGAGATAGGTTAATTGTTGCAGAATGTAGGACTGAGAGTTAACAAAAGACTAATTAAAAATGTAGTTTGGTATTTTGTTCTTCTTTTGCTGTATCAGGTTACAGACAACAAAACTGGATCAACGGTTTTTTCTGAGACAGTTATTACATCTATAAAAGATGGAGAGAACAAAAGAAATCATGTAAGTGAACACATTTTTTCCATTTGAAAATGAAACACTTTGTGTTAGTCATTCCAAAGAAAGTGAATTGTCTGTTGTGAGGAGTCTGTGGGGTGATATATGTCTGAATTTGCTTTCCAGCCTAACCTAGCGATGGGCAACTGGTTGTGAAATGTCACCTTGGGGAGGGGGACAGGAGTGGGACAGTAAATCTCCCGCCCCTATGGAAATACAGTTGTTGATGGATTCTCAAAGAAGTTTAGAAGGTCAAGAGTATTCTTTACCCGAGTCTTACAAATACAGGAGCATTTGCTAAATATCAGTAGTCCATGAGAAGTTCATCAGGTACCACTGCTGTTGGGTTTTCTTCAGTTATAGCCTTACCAAAGTGGACTTTCTTATGGTCTTAACTAAGACAGGACTCATTTCTTCGGGTCAGGAGAGGATCAGTTTCCTCTGATAGCTGGCTTCATCTGACTAATAGTTTGTAGTTTAATTTAGTTTAACTTGCCCTGGCTTTTTTAGGGTAACTTTCTCCCACAGAAGAAGCTCTTTACCTTAACATAAAAAAAAAAGGAAAAAATTGTGGTGGTAGTTCCTATTTTTAATGAGCACAAGACCTGAAATTAGTGCATCCTTTCTGCTGTTATCCTCTAAGTTTTCCCTATTTCAGTTCATATTTTTAGACTGCTATTAAAGTTTGGGAATGGCAAGTAGCAAAATAAAGTCACTTGTGTATGGTTTTTTAACTATATTGCAAAGCTTATAGGTTAGAGTCATAGACTCATAGAATCATCTAGGTAGGGAAAGACCTTTAAGATCATCGGGTCCAACCATTAACCCTACTCTGGACAAGTCCCCCAGTAAGCCATATCCCCAAGCACCACATCTAGACAGCTTTTAAACACATCCAGGTGACTCAACCTGCTCCCTGGGCAGCCTGTTCTGTGCCTGACAACCCTTTCAGCGAAAACATTTTTCCTAATGTCCAATTTAAACCTCCCCTGGTGCAGCTCAAGGCCTTTCCCTCTTGTTCTGTCACTAGTTACTTGTGAGAAGACCTACCACTCTACGACATCCTGTCAGGCAGCTGTGGAGAGTGAGAAGGTCTCCCCTTAGCCTCCTTTTCTTCAAACTAAACAGCCCCAGTTCCCTCAGCCGCTCATCACAGGACTTGTTCTCCAGGCCCTTCACCAGCTTCGTTGCCCTTCTCTGGACCCGCTCCAGCACCTCGATGTGCTTCTTGTATTGAGGACCCCAAAACTGAACCCAGTACTCGAGGTGGGGCCTCACCAATGCTGAGTACAGAGGGACAATCACCTCCCTGGTCCTGCTGGCCACACTGTTTCTAATACAAACCAGGATGCCACCTGGGCACACTGCTGTCTCACGTTCAGTCACTTGTCTATCCACCCCCCAGGTACCTTTCTGCCGTCCGCTCTCCAGCCACTCCTCCCCGAGCCTGTAGCGCTGCCTGGGGTGGTTGTGGCCCACGTGCAGGACTCGGCACTTGGCCATGCTGAAGCTCATCCCATTGACCTCAGCTCATTGATCCAGTCTGTCCAAGTGCCTGTGCAGAGCCTCCCTGCCCTCAAACAGATCGACACTCCCACCCAAGTTGGTGTAGTCTGCAAACTTATGAGGGTGCGTTTTATCCCCTCCTCAAGGTCATTGATTAAGATCATTGGTTACAAAATAAATTGCAACTGTTCTGAGCTACAGGTTGGTTTTATACAAAGTGTTAACATATTCCACAACGCTTTTTAGTAATGATACCTGCAATGAAGACAATCCAAATGGGTTTTTCCAAGCAAATACGGTCACCATGTTCAAGGCCAGTGTACAAAGGCAAACTATTCAACCTTCTTAGCACTGGGACACAACACTGGTCTTGTTTTATAATGTATTTGGTTTGCCTGTGATGTTTAATCTTTCTTCACAGCTGGGCAAAATATTTCTAAGTTAGCTTTCTCCAACACTCGTACAAAGTTCCTTACAGTGTGAAGTGACATTACCTGCATTTTCTTTATGGGAAGGTTTCCTCACTTACCAAGCCAGCTAGAGAATTTGAGGGCTGAATCCAGATTTTGGTCAAGGTCGATGGTGGCAGTCTTTATTCAGTCGTGAAGCAGGCATAATCAGAACTGAGCACGTTAACTCCTGATCATTTAAATCCTGGGGCACTTTATTCATCGACATCCTTGCTGCAGCAGCTGCTGGAACAAAACTACATTTGTTCATGTTTATTTCCTCTCTCACACCCAGTTTGAACGTTCAGTGTGCCCATGGTATAAACACCTTATTTAGAGGTTGCCAAATTAGAGAGAAAAACTAAACTAAGGCAACCAACAGACATATCTGGTGGTTGTTTAAGGAGAGTGGGCAAACACACGTGTATTCATTTGACTAAGAGATGCCTAACAAAAGTAAATTTGAAAATACTTGAAAACTTTAAATGTTAAGGAGGAATACGAGTTACTTAGGGTGGTACAAAGGCGAAGAGCTATTGGAGGAGTAATGGCATGAGAGTGAGAATTAGAAAATTTGGGTTATGTGCTGGGAAAATGAGTTGCAGAAAACTGTGCACTGGCCTCTTGGGTAGCTTTTATGTCCATAAATGTTCATACTGGAGTAACGTGTGGCACTGGGGATGTCCCAGTCACCTTTCAGGCCATGGGCTTCCCAGACTACTGGATGGTGGAAGACTAATTCTGCTCCTTTGCTGCTTATTTTAAACGTTAGCAACAAACATGTATAGATTTTGTATTCTCCAGGCAGTTAAAAATGGAAGCCTTTTGAAATCTGGAGGTTATCTCGATGGATCTCTTAAGTATAGCCATTATATGCTGATTCAGCCTGCTGCATATCATGCAGCAAGTATAATGCAACAAGAGGTTTGTCTAATTGCAGCTGTAAGTTTTGACGGTCATTTGACAAGGACAATACTGATAATTTGTTCTGGGGATGGAGAATTTAGTAGCAGAGGCTGTAGGGAGCCAGCCACTGGGAACAGGACCTCTGTTCTGGTGCTACTCCTGTAGCCTTCAGCTTGATGCCTCTTTAGAATGGCAGTTTTGTTTGTTATTTTCAGTCTGCTAAGTAAAAGAAATAGGCACATGCTGTCACACAAGCTCAACTTATATGCTTATATACTGAAAACTAAACCTGTTTCTTAGGTTCAGTTTACAGGTTTAGCTTGTAAAAGTTAAAGATTCCCTCAGCTCCTGCACTTTAGGTACAAAATTGGGTGGTAAATACAGGAATTCACCAAACACCTCAGCAAACCACCTGCTCTGAATGTAAACTCTCTATTACTGCAGTAGTTGGTAATAACTGGAACCCTACAGCCCTCAGCTCACTGAAATAGCTGAGATTTTTTTCCAGTGACATTTTTGGGCTGTGAGACATGACACAGAAGCCTCACGGGTAGGCAAAGATGTGTCTTGCAATGGGTCTGCGTTGCAATAATAAATTCACATACTGTCTGGCATGAAATTTGGCACTGGGGGAAATATTTTTATGGCAAATAGGTTGTGCCTGCTTTTTAAATCAGATCGGTGTGCCATCCTGATGTCCTGCAAACAGGCACAAATACACATCTAGAGCACATATGACTATATACAGGTATATGCACATACATATTGTGCAGATACACCATTACAGAAAGCTAAGGCAGCATCTTCCCCACACACACACTTCTCCCTCTCAGACAGTATTTCTTTTTGGCTTTGCATCACAAACGTACTCTCTTCAGACTGTGTGCTTTGTTACTGACTGTCTCACATGACAGTATTTCGATGGCCAGAAGACTATCAGTATTTTAAGTCTCCAGAAGAGGAGTCGGGCTGCTTGCCATTTCTGGCAATGCAATGCAGTTCTTCAGAGGTGCTGCATTATTTGGAGGCATCATTTACATTCCCAGGATAACTTCCACTTTCTCAGATGTCAGTGAGGACTGCCAGCGACCAGCGTAGACGTCAGGCTTTGATCCAACAGTTTTGTACCTTTAAAGAAGCCAAATACAGGCAAGAGGTAGCTGGATGTGGGTGTTTTTATGTCTGTGCAGGTTTTAAGGCTCAATTATTCTCTAATTTCCTTCTCTGGGGACCATCAGCTAGCTTTGCAAACTAATTCCAGTGGTAACTTCAAGCATAGCAAACACTGTAGTAACAGCACTCTCTGTTACCATATGAAAATCAGACTGTTTTCTGGTTTGACTAGTTCTATTTCAATCATGATACCTTAGTCTAACCAATGAAAGGCAAGCATGAAAAATAAAAATTTGTACTGGTAACATTTACTGCAAGTTTAATAATCTTTCTTCTCAGTAGCATTCTATATAAGCTCTCTTCTAATTCAAAGCTAGCATTCCTAAGTTGGTTTTTCTTCTTGCCTGTATTAAGTTGATACGTAAAAACAGACACATCTCTTTAGCAAGTTTATTCCTCCCCCCCATCTTTAACAGAGGTGTAGCTAGTTGCTTTCAATTCTCTTCCTTGAAAGACTTTTAGAGATGCTGGTATCTAGGGAGGATGTGCCAGGGAACTGGAAGAGTATCATGCATTTCTCATTTGGCTCTGGCACTACAAAAACCATTCCTTCCTTTTGCCTGTCCTTGATGGTAGAGGCTCTTGAGGGCACAACTGCACCTTCTCATTGGTTACACAGCACAGGTCAGAGTTCCTCTGGAGGAGAGCAAGGAGAGGTGCCTTCAGTGCGGTTCTCTGCCAGGTGCCTGCCCTTCGCAAAGCTGGGTGCGTGCCTGCGGGCACACCTGCCTGGCACCCACCTTCTGCCAACAGAGCAGCTGCTGAGCCAGTCACTGCAAACACTCACAGCCTTAGGAGATTCTGGTTGGAGGCCACTGTTTGGATCCCTGCAGCTCTAGGCAAGGAGGACTTTATCCCTGTGGAACTACTTGACATGTCACTGGGAGTGAGCATCAGTCAGGTCACTGGTTTATCTGCAGATAGAATGGATAGCATCCCCATTATAACAGCAGTTTATATTAAGGCAGTTTTCAGCCTTTATCTTTAGTCTCACAGTAAAACAGTAAAAAGAAAACAGTAGAATAATTAAATATTGATCTCTGATGTTCTGTTTCCCCCTTTTATAGGGAAAAAAAATCTGATTTAAATAGCTAAGCTGTAGCCCTTCATAACCAAGCTTCACTTCTCTGCAGATATCCAGAGCCACTCAAATAACTGCTTGTGTACATTTAGCCTGTATCCAGGGCTGAACTATAGCAGTTGCTCTATCATCCAGGAGAGGAAGGGAGTGGGGAGTCAGGAAAAGGAGAGGAGAATCACAGGTTGAAGTGCAAGTGGATTTAATGAAAAGCCAAAGCTAATACCAATGTCGGTATGAAATAAAGTTATACTCAGCCCAGTGAATGTACAGCAGTCACACTGACCAGGAAGGCCCTCGGGAAGAGCCCCAGCAGGAAACCTTCCAGCCCTAGCAAACTTCCCCTTCGATACCGATCCTGCCGTTTCTGGTGGGGGAGGCACTTGCAGTGACCTCAGGTCAGCTGCCTTGCCCTGACTCCAAAGTGCTGATGGCCTGCAGACCATGGCTGGTGAAGCATTCTGTCCCAGCCAGAGCAGGACACTGCTTGAGTCCCATTTCAGCAACTTTCATGATCTCACTAAATGCGTTCTCAGCCACATATACTGGAGTTGCTCTCTTTCAGATTCACAATGCTCCAGGGAGAGGAGTTCCTACCAGTGCTGAGGAGAAAAGAGGCTTTGAAAATTGAGAAGGAAGCATTAATGGAATGGAAATTACAATTTTTTTTCCATCAGCAGCACTGCAGGAGAGCAGTTGATGGCAGAAATTTAAATACACAGCATCTTGGTGTTGACTTCTGCTCCCTTTGGCTTGTTTTCTTGGAGAGAATGCTGCCTAGAAAGTGACGGATCCATGCAGAGAGGCAGCAGTGGATAGTGTGTACAAACAGGATGGCTTTGTAACACTATAGTGCTGCAGTGGCCGTGATGTAGAGAAGAGTGAGACTGCAGTTTCCATGGACTCAGATATGGTGCTTAGTGATCCTGAACAAACAAGAGGTGTAAACAGATGTTAGACCTTTTCAGAGTGAAGGTACCTCTTGCTGAGAGGTGAGGTGAGCCATGCGGGTGTTACACCAGGCTGAGAATGCAACAGTGGAAGGTCAGAGAACACTGATCATTATCACTTTGTTGTTGTTGGTTTTGGTCTTAAATAGTGGCTTGGATTTGCAATAGCAAAGGCGTTACTCCTCATTAAAGCTGTCAAATCCTGCTCCTGTTTGTATCCCTGGGAGGCTAAAGTAATTCAGATAACTTTAGTAAAAAATCTACTTTGCCAGTAACAAAAAAAAATTAAAAATAAAAGAGTGACTAGGATTTCTTTCATATTTCCTATTGATCTACCTTAGTGTAACGTTTTCTTTCTGACAAGTTAGGCAAAGAAAGCTGTGCAGTACTAATTGGTATTCTGAAAGTAACATGCTTCATTAGTAATTCAGGTCTATGGCCACGTTTAGACTTAGTTTAGAATTTGTCAGATCCTCATCTGCTATTTTTTATAATGTGTTATTTTTATTCCAGCTAAATTCCAGAGAAAAATATTTTAATGCAGAATCCGGTTGGCTGAAGAATGGCCTCACCATTTTCATCCATCTAGACTGTTACTCTTTGAGTAGCTAAATACCGAAGGGAGAAAGGTTTTCTTGTAATAAATTTCTCCTCACCAGAAACAGGCTACTGCTGTAACCCAGCCACAGTGCCTAGAACTGATTCAACATTCTAGGTGACTGCGTAAGTAAAAACACAACAGTAAACTAGGAAGTGTATCTCCAGAAGGCTACAAACCCAGGCTTTCTCTGAGAGTCAGTGCCCACTCCCTGCTTTGTCAGCGTCCACCTGAGAGCCGTACACGGGTTCTAAAGCCTACAGCATTCCTGTTGGCTGTGGAAACCACTTCTGAAGCTTTCCATCTGTGGGGCAGTGTGCACTGTGCCCAGGTACCTGCTTCTTCCTTGTGTGCATATCCGTGGGCACAACTCTTCTGCAAACAAGCCGTGGCAAGGGAGTGCTGTAAATCAGAGAGCGGTTGTTTACCTTTTCCATGGTTTTAGTTCCGTCTTCTCACACGTAACGTGCTGAGTTTAGAGAGCCAAGGCTGTCCAGATGTCTTCTACAGACCATGTTCAAGTTGTAGAGAGATACACAAATCCCTGTGAATGCTTTAACTTTCTGCCTTTACTAGATCTACCTGTTTATCCTATGAGAAAGTCAAATGGGTTTTAATTTCCTTTGTGAGGGAACAGATCCAGTCGGGAGAGTGAATCTTGTGCGTGGGCTGGTGAGAATTCTGTGATCTCCTGACAGCTGGTAAGAGCTCGTAGTGTGGACTGCCTTTAGTGAGCAGGGAAAGTTCAGCAGCAGTGTTCCCACTGCTCACACCCATGTAGCAATATTAATCACAGGACAGGAAAAGCTTTAAGGCAGAAGAGGAATTTTTTCCACTTGTTTTGCTTGCATGGTTTAATCCACTGGCTCCAGCAGATACTTATGTGAGATTTTAGCTGAACCATGTTATCTAATGAAGCAGTAAGCTTTAGCTGGTAGGCTAACAACATGCAGCAAAGTCTTGAAAGAAATCCGGGCTGAGGTACTGGGTGAGAAGCATAAATGTTTGGTCTTTTCAGTTTTTATTTATATCTGTTATCATTTTAGAATGTTTGAGGTACAAAGGATACAGACGAATGGACTACATCTGTATTGCCATATGTAAGGTGGCAGGATGGTACCCGTTCGCCACGGCTGGGAGCCTGGCCCAGTCACACACACTTCCATATATGATGAGGCTGAGTCTTCTCTAGCCTGTTCCTGGACTGTAGGAGGGGTAGATCAAAATCAGCAGAGTAACACTGGTTTTACACCAGAGAGCAGGAGGAGATCTGTGGTTGCTCGGCCTTCTGTGCCATTGGTTATGGTTAGGAAGATGTGTGAGATGTTACTAAGCCAGCAGCTGGTGTTTTGTATTATGATTTACTAAGGTAAACCATGGAAATTGAAGGGCTGTGGTGAATTGAACTCTCTGGTTAGTTCTGTTTCATCAAAGGTTTGGCAAGTGTGAGAAAAAAGCCCACTGAAGAACGGTGGCTTCAAATGTATTGCCTCCAGAAATGCATTTCTATGTCAGCTAAGTCAGTCTCACTTTGTCCTTCCTCCCATCTGATCCAAACCCAGCATTCTGGCATCTTTTGAGGTGTGAGCATCCACCTGACCTTCTGGGGGACTGAGTCACCTTGACAGTGCTGAGGAAAACCACACCAGTGAATGCATCAGCTGTCAAACCAGGGTGCTCACCAGTGCAGCTTACAGAGAGAACTTCCCTCCAGCTTTTCTACCTGTCCCCGTTCTTACCTTAATTAGTCCACTTCTCACTTCCAATTAGCAGTATATCATAATATAGCAGAACTGGTAAAAAGATACATGGAGTAGTGTAGGAGTTTTGGATTTGTTTACTTGCTATTCTGTTTGGAAATGACTCGGAGCCTGTTCTGTGGATTTACATCATATGAGGAATCCCTCTGACTTCTTCCCTTTGAAAGTAAACTCATCCCAGAGGGAGGAAGAAGCATCTTATGGCATGTAGAGAGGCTGAGATCATGGTGTCAGGCAAAGGGCAACCTTACTGGTCTTTCTGTATCCAAGATATTTCATAGCCATCAGCAAAGGAAAGTTTGGTCCCCTAGTAGGTCCCCCACGTATTTCTGTTCTAGTATTATTATCTTTGGCTGACACCTTAAACACAGTAAATGAGTCTGCTGAAGCTGCCAACTACCAGCAAAGTGTATCATCTAAGAAAAAGGAGGTAAGACTCAGGGTTGGCACTAAGTTCTGTGAGGGACTGGGTGCAGGTTGGTATCTCACTCTCAGGGTGCTACTCTTAATGTAGGCATTAAGGTTAGCAAGCAGCTAGTAAGTAGAGAAATCTTGTTTTAAGCTGGCTTTGCACAGCTGTTTCACATCCTTGCTGTGGACAGCTACTCTGGATTGTTTTGCTTTTCTAATTTTTCAAAATTTACATAGTTTGGTAGTGAATCATGGAAACTTTGTAGCTGCCAACTGTAGACACAAGAGATGCCTGCATTAAAATCCAGCCCCTGGGCACACCATTCCATGAAAGCTGTATTTTTATATGATTACTGACTACTTAGAAATAATGACAGTCTAGAGCTTTGTAGCACAGTTTTGCAGTGTTTCCATAACTGTTGCTGTATCTCAAGACATCATCAAAACCGAGAGCTTTTCGACCGCAAGGTTTCGTCCACATCTGGTTATCAAAGGGCAAAGAATTGTTGTCCTCCAGTTAATAGATCCACAGGTCGATTAAGACAATTCCCTGCAAAATCATTAGGAAAACTGTTTATAAACGTGCATCAGTATTTTCACCTCGTTTGATAATCTCCTACTGTGTGAGAAAGTTTTTCTTGAGGTGGAGCAATTAAAACATGGAGCATATGGCTGTTGTTCTGGGGGCTCGGGTTGTCGGAGCTCAGAATATTCCTGCTCTGTCTCATGATGGATGCAGGAGACTGGAGAGTCTCAGAAAGAACAGACTGAGTGTATGGCGTGGCACCAGGTTTCCAGAAGGACCAAGGGAAGATGTTTAGGTCAGAATTTCCACCATCCTGCTCTGCCTACAGTACACCTGACAAACAGGAGAGGAGGAATTTTGTGTTAGAACCTGTCCTGCCTGCACTGAGACAAGACTTCTGCTAGTGCAGGCAGCCACTGCACTCTGTGGCCCTGTATATATTTATGTATGTACATACACATATACATACACATACACACACAGACCTTTGCTCCTTTCTTAGTTGGATAATTGTTAGTCTCCAGACTAAGTCAATTACCTGTCAGATTATCATTTGTCAATCTTTTTCTCCCTAGTTTGAAGTTCTTCTCGCGTGCCTCCTCTGATACACTGCAGGAGAGGTTGAAATAAGTACTTTGTGCTGTGTTTCCTACTCAGGAGCATGTGCAGGGGCTGTACTCTTGGCAGGAACAGATTTACTGACAAAAAGAAGAGGGGAGGAAGAAAATAAAGTGACTGCTTCTGCAGAGTGATCTGCCTTAAAATCACTGCACGACATACAAAGATTTTGACTGTGTATGGACAGAACATGATGTGATAGAGCAACCTGGGCATCATTTTCCTCATTATCCTAAGGCACGTGTCAGGAATCTTTTATTTTTTGCTTTTATGTAGAGTTTCTTCTTTCACTGAAGTCTCAGTTCCTTGAAGCTGTGAATAATGTGACTTTTTCTTTTTTCTTTTCTTTTCTTTTTTTTTGACTTGGAACATTAACTGCATAAGAGCCTGATCAGGAAAAGGATCACTGTATTGGTGGTGAGAATAAGCAGACGGTGTAGAAAGGGGTGATGAGCAGTTTATTGGGTGACTACAACCTGCTTCAGTTAACTCCCTAGCCTTTGGACAGCAGGTTAAGGCTAAGGTAGCTATGTTGCTTTTGGTACCTAAATCCAAGTGTCTCTGGGCCATGTTCCCCTATGTCACGTAGACATCTTTTGCACTCATTCATTTTGCATCATGTGGAGAGCCAGAAATGAATTTTGTCCAGTTAAAATGTTCCTGTTTTCTGGAGAAGGGAAAAGGAAACAGGTGAGATTAGTTCTATGGAGAAGTTCAAGACAAAACTATGGGAGTGATTTGTAATTTCTTATGTATTAGTTTTGAGCTCAGAAGTCACATTCCTGCTGAGCAGCCACACAAACAGCTGACCTTCCCACAGAGTCCTGGGATGTGACTAACACCACAGTTTGCAACTCACATGTCTGCTCTTTTGAGTAGTCCTTATTTTTATGAGCCCAATGTACTTGGTGGGACAGCAGGAAGAGGTTTGCCCCGCTGGAAAGTTATTACTGAGGTTTTGAGGCATTGCAAGGCAAATGAATTCCTATCTCATCAGAGAGAAATGCATCATGTGCCCCATCTCACAGCTAAGTGATTAGGAACTGCAATGCTGCTGCAGTTGAAACCCCCATGAACAACATTCCGTTCTGTGGAATCCTGCCATTCTTATAATACATGTAGCACACAGAGGATAGAAAACAGCTCTTAGGCTTTTTTTCTTTCCTTACTATTCAGCAGTTTTTGCCATCTGCTGCAGTAATGGAGAGCAGCCCTATGCAAAATGACTTGCAGAAGTTGAAACAAAACCTAGAAGGGGCTGTGTAAGTAAATATTAACTCTCAGAAGCGCGAGTGGCTGCGAAAGGGCAGTTTTGATGGGAGCAAGTGGTTTTGCTAAAGCACTGCAGCTAGGGCTGAAACCATCCTCCTCTCACAGCTACGGTTGGGTGAGCTCTGCAAGTGTTGGGGAAGGATCTGTAGCTACCAGTTCTGGCTGTTAACACTGAGCTTTACTGGAGTTACAGGCTTTTGAAAAGGAAATTTCTTTATAGCAGGAGCTTTTAAGAAACATGTAAAGGGGCTTTTTGTTCAGAGAAGCTTTGCAAGCACAGCTGTCCCAGCAGACTACAGGAGGTACCCCCAAGCATTTCCAAGGTTGTTACTGAAAATCAGCTTTTAATTGTTGCACCAGCTGCTTTTGTAGCATTGCTTCCTACCTTGGTACCTGCTGGCAAAGCTTCCTTGCCCCTGGGAACTCAGTGATTTTGTAGTCACAAACTAAGTGGATCAGAATAAGCACCAAACTGGGCCATATAGCTCACCCAGGGAGGGGAAAAGTGGTTCTCCCCTTTGAATCCTCCTCGCTGTTCTCATGTCAGAGCAGACGGTGACCTGGGCAGGCAGCTGTTACCCCACAGAGGCCTTTTCAGTGCCATGTGCCCTGCCCCTTCTGCTTAGTGTTCCCTCTCCGGCCTTCACCAGGGAATTTATCACTGCTTGCTTGGGTTCTATGCAAGAGCCCAGGAGAAAGGATCATTCCCTGACAAATGCTGGCTGAAGATAGGAATAGCAAAGAGGGTGCTTTGTTTAAAATTAT
Organism: Actenoides lindsayi; assembly: GCA_025331215.1. NCBI lineage: Eukaryota > Metazoa > Chordata > Aves > Coraciiformes > Alcedinidae > Actenoides > Actenoides lindsayi. The sequence continues at coordinate 24,806 of WTSP01005093.1, forward strand.
CTTTGAAGAAGGGCTTTTTGAGGCCAGGGGAGGTAGGCCAAACATGAGTGTGGAGAGGGAACAGACAAAGTCAATTCTGAATTTAAAATCAGTGGTTCCATTTTGGAAGTCAGACAGTAGAATAGATGAGGCCACTTTCTAGTCTACATTTAGGGTGTTAATTAGGAATTAAGAGGTAAAAGAGTAAAGCAAAACGAGCATGATTTGAGGGCATGATATATGGCATGAACCAGGGTATTTAGATGTTACTCTAGCGAGGTACAGAAAGCAGGTGAACGCTGCAAGTGGGTTTCTGGGTTAAGGTGGGTGAACGCTGGCCGGGTAGCTCTGCTTGCAGAACTTGAGCTGAGAAATGCTTTACTTCTCCCTTTACCCTCCCTGTGCTCTATGGCCAGAGGATAGTGTGGGCCACATCACAGCTGGCTACACTTCACCAGTCAAGGAGTCTGCCACAGTAGCCTACAGTGACCACTAGGGCAACCCAGTTGACCATAGCTCTGTGTTACTGGGTGGAGTGTGAAGATTGTCAGATCATATTGAAAGAAAACTTTTTCTTCTGAGCCTTCCCGTGTATATGTAAACATTTAGCCAGAAGGAAAGCACTCTTGTCACAACCTGTTACACCCCTTCTGACATGTACACCCCTTGGGCAGCTGTTTCAGTGTTCTGGCAGTTGTGGTGCTGCCATACTGCACTGCCACTAACGTTAGCCAGTCATTTACTGCTTTAGTTTGTTACTGGTGAGTGCAAGACTTTGAGAAGTGGAGACTCAAGGGGAGTCTAACCATTCTTTACGATAGCCAAAGACAAGAAAATGGAAGTTTCTTTCAGCAGCAGTTCTTTCAGGGTCTTAAAATCCAGGGAAACTTTTCCATGAGTTTCAGTGCTTTGTGGGTTTTTATTTTCCCCTGTTGGTTTTGGAACAGATGCCAAGCCCCAAATTGCTTTCAGGTGTTGCAGGATACTCACTGCAGAGTAAAACTATTATAAGAGCCCACAGGATGCTTGAGGATGTACTTCCAGGTACAGAGCATCCTCTTCTCCATCCTGGCTTCTGCTGTTTACAGGTCCTAGTATAGCCATTAATAAACAGGCAGTTCTGCTTTCATGCTGCATTATTCTTTAGCACTTCTTAAACAGCATATGCCTTTGCTGCTCCGTTAAATTAACTGATGTAACATCGTAACGGGCTTCAGAGATGTACAGCCATTGTGAGTGTAGCTAATCCTGTCATTGAGCTACTCAACTTGTATGCTTTGTATGCTGCCTATCAGGAGCCAGCACCCCCCCTTCTCAATTTACACACAGTTGCTCTTGCAAAGACAAAATATTCTGAGAAATAACTTAGCTTGCAGAATTCCAGAAGCGAGTGGATTGTTCAGAATGCTTGGCAGCTGAGGAAGATGTTTAGGTTTGTTCCTTGTCCAGCAACTGTTGTGTCTCAAGGTAACCTGATTAAGAGGAAAAAAAAAGATAAATGGTTCCACATGCACATGTATAAACATTCCTGAACTCAGCACTGACTGTGGGTTACAGAGCTGGGTGAAGGTGGTTGGTCTGGAGCGTGCCACAAGATTGCACAGAAAGCAGAGGAAAGCAAGCGTTTTCCACGCCAGGAAAGAAAACCATGAAGGCATTCCCCCCCCCCCCAACTGAAAACCCTCATAAAACTGGAAGTCTGAACTGGTGGGACATAATTCAGTAAGAGGGGAAAGAAGATGTTTTCGACAGGGGACTCGTTACTGCAAGAGAAATAGTAACTGGAGAACTGCAGCTTTGGTGTTAGGTGGGTTTGGAGCTCAAGAGAGTTATTCCATGAGCTTAAAAACGATTATGGCAACATTTCTCCTCTGTGGAAAGGGGCAGTTGGAAAAACTGACTACACTGAGACCTGGCTGTGTGCCTGAAAGTGGATGGAAACGGAACGAAACCGTATCGTTGTTCTGGGTATGGTTTATACAGAGAGATTCATAAAAGAAGCTGACAAAGCTACAGACAGAGAATTGGCCAGCAGGAGTGTGGCTGCTGAAGGGCAGAGTGGCTGCCTGCTCACTTGCAACCACAAAACCTCCAACCTACTGAGGAACATTTGGATTTTCAGCTACCTGATTACGTAGCAACACAAAAAGCAAACACACACCCATCTGGAATAATGAAGCTGCAAAGACATTGTGATAATTGACAGCAGCCTGGACCAGGTGATACTGTTGTCTTAGAATACCTGAACTGACCACTGCTTACTTATAAACACAACCTGAAGAGCATGGCCCTGACTGGAAAAGAACCAGGCCCTACACTCTGGCTTCTGTTCTAGGTGATCAAACTGTTTAAAAACATCTCAGATGGCCAAACTGAGTAACTTGGACATCTAAGGCACTGCTCTTCATGCGGAGCAGCCTCGTCTCACACAAGGCAAGAAGCTTCCATGAGGTTTAAGGTGGAGAAGATCTGCAGGCAGTACAGCTCTTTCACAATGGGATCTTCTCTTTCACTGGTTGTAGGAGTTTTAAGCGCTTCACTTCAACTTGTTGCTGAGGTAATTTTCAGCCTAGCTGAAACACAAGTCCTACCTTGGACGTGGTGGAAGAAGCCAGCAGTTTGGGGAGAAAGGATCTAAAAAAGTAGAAATAGAAAATTAAAAGCTTAGTGGAAATTTTAACGAAGGCTGCACAGATGATCTGCTCCAGTGAGTGAGATCAATATCTGCCAAAGAGCAGGCAATTGTTTTCTGCAGAGAATTCAGTGATTTTTGTATAATTTTTTTTTTCTTTTTAATTGACTAATAGCAAGAAGATAGCATCAACTTTATGATGCTACAAACCAACGATGGAGTACAAGCAGCACAGAATGGTACTATGAGTTACTCTTCTGTTGGCTAGATTGTTTCCAGCCCCAAGAAATACATTTTAGAGAATAGATTTAATCACATCAGGTTTTAAGGAGTAACCCTGAAATGGGAAAACACCCCCACAAACACAGTGAACCAGACACTTCAGGGGTGCAAAAACATGTATTAGAGTTTTTTCCTCACTGCCATACCTGCAGAGTTGTGTTCTGGGAGGAACATACCTCCCCTCTAGGATGTATGGGACTCTTCAGTACTTACTAGTCTTAAATTAATGCTCCAACCTGTCTGCTGAATATTCATGTGCAGCAAACAAGCAGGGAGAAAACACCAGGTTTGTTTTGTGCATTTCAACAGCGTGTGATAGGGAAATCATGTTCTTCAACAGGCTGGGATGTCACTAACTGTAAATTAAAGCCATCAACAGCAGGGAGGTGCCGGAGGAACGATGTCAGCCAGAAGAATCTGCTCCTGAAATTGCAGTGCCTGGGTAGGTGTTCAGACATTGGCAGCTGTCAGCTTACAGGTGCCGGGCCACAGGGGTAGCTACAGGAGAGCCATGCCCTCAGCCCAGAAAGGGAAATCAGGGGGGGGGTTGACATCATCCACTTCCCAGAAGTACCAGCTTTAAGGAGGTGCTGCCGTTGTCGTACGGTCCCGGGAACGTTTGATGGTAGCAGCCTTGCAGAAAGCAGCCCTGCCTTTTTCAGAGAAGCTGTTGCCAACAAAACCACTCAGGCACTGCAGAGGTGCAGAGGAGCAGTTGAAAGGAGAAGGGAACACATTTCCCTCCTCCCTTCGGGCTGTCCTTTGCTGGCTGGGGGAAGCTGACCCTGCTGTGCAGTTTCTGAGATCAGCACTAATGTTGCTGGGGAAGAGGAGGGAGGACGTGAAGCTGCCTGGCCTAGGATGAAGAAAGCTGCTGCAGAATGGTCTCCCACAGAGCAGAAAGATGCTCTTGGCTGCTGCAGCTGCTGTAGCGTAGCCTCTTCCCTTTGGTCTCGCCTGCCATCTGAAAAACAGCCAACAAGTAAGGAATGACCTTTGTACTCTGATGTAAGTAGAATATATTTAACAGAAATGTCTTCAGGCATCCTACCCCCCTCAGAAAAAAACAACAAAACCCAACAGCCCCAAACAAAAGCCTGCAGAACAGATATTTTCTGGAGGTTGCTGGTGTTAATATTTATACAAGAAGCGAAGCCACGTAACGCTCTGAGGCCACAGTATTTAGGTGTGCAAGGGAGACAGCATTGTTCTGTTAGAGAACAGTGCTTGTAAGGAGAACTGAAGCAAGCTTTTCTTCTTGGTGCCCAAATAAGAAATATAATCAATCATGACCTGCTGGTATTTCAAGCTGAGGTATGGATTCTGTCACAGTGGCAAATTACACTTTCATCCTTTTCTTCAGGAGTGTATCATTGATGAAGACTGTGAGACGGGGAAGTACTGCCAGTTCTCCACCTTGGAGTACACGTGTCAGCTCTGTAAAACCCAGCATACAGTAAGTCTGGAGGGCATTTCAGACGCGGAATTTCTGAAGATCACACAAATCATTGTTGTTAATGTCAGCAAGGCAAAACAGATGGGAATACAAGATGCAGAATTTTCTGCGTGAGGTTCAAAACTGGAAGTGTCGAGTCTTGGCTTGGTTCTCTTGCTGTAAAGTGAGCTCAGGCTGAAGATGGTGAGATCAATTCCCTGACCTGGAACCCCCACAATTATAAAACGTTTTTATTTTTAATTAGCAGGTCTTAATAGTGCTAGTGTAGTCCTACCTCTTGCCCTGTGCTAAGTGCTTCCCGTGGGACCCACTGCAAAATGCATTCTGATTCTGTATGGCTGCCCAGACAGGGCTTTGCACAGACAGAAAAAAGCTGTTAGAATGCTGACCTGCTAGGAAGCTTTAAGATGTTAATTCAGCTACCTAAAAAATGGGCAAAGTGACACACCATTTCTATTAGGTTGATTTATTGGGTGGGTATTAGAGACACACGGGGACAATGGTCATACAAAGCTACCTCCGGCTAGAGGTTTGAATTTCTGATTTGCAAAGAGAATTTTTTTTAAAAGAGGGTTTTTTTTTCCTTTTTTTTTCTTTTTTTTTTTTGAAGATTCTCGGTTACAAATGAGGTCTGGCTCTTACTGCAAATATAATTGAATTTTACTAAGAAACTTGGGCTTTGCTTTTTGAAAGCAGTCCTTCTGAACAAACTGCAAATTCCTGAACACATTTAACAACGGAAAGCAATCAGTAATGTTTGCCACTGATAATGTTTCATTTGTTAATTTTTTCCACCCCGATTGCAATAGGCTGCCCTGAAACCCATATTACACCGTAGGATGTCTGCCTGATGAGCAGTTTTGGTGTAAATGCTAAAATACAAATGCAAGTTTGGTAAGATGGAAAGTATAAGAGCATGGGAGTGCTGTTACCCTGCTGCAGAAGCTGCTGTCTGGAAAGCAGTCCTGGGTGTCCTTGATGTTGAGAGCCTAAGCAGTTCCGTTTCAACGGTGGGAATACCCCACGCGTGTATTTAAAGCACATATGTGCATTGCCTTCAGGACCAGGGTGTAATTCCATGTTTAAGCATCTGTTGGTCTATGGAATTGGTGCCAGAGGGACAGTTCTGTCAGGTGCTCTTTCCCTTTGCAAGCACTGCTCACGGGACGTGGAATGCTGCGGAGAGCAGCTCTGCGTTTGGGGCGAGTGCAGGAAATCCGCATCCAAAGGAGAGAACGGCACCATCTGTGAGAACCAGCACGACTGCAACCCTGGGATGTGCTGTGCTTTTCAGAAAGGTACTGAGCTTTTGCTTTTTATCCTGCTCGTTTCAGAATACTGCAGTGTTGATATCTAGCTCTCCCGCGCAGATGAAGTGGTTAAATCTCTGCAGAGAGCACCGTGTTAGCTTCATTAGAGGACTTTAATAGAATTAGGAGGAAGAAACAGTCTGATAGGGGTGCCAGTGGTGAAAGAAAAGCCCATTGCATGCCAGAGATGAGGCCAGTATGAAAAGCACCCTAAAGGACAGTCTCAAGACGTTTAAAAAGTAGCAGAGCTGTCAAATTTTCACCCAACAGAACAAAAATAAGAGAATAGAAAACGTACAAAATAAATTAATGTGATTACTGCAAGTAGCTTTTCCTTCATATCAGCAAGCAGACCAGCAGAATCAGCTTGCAGATGCACTTCATACTCTGAGTTTCACATGAGCCTTCCAGGACACCACACTATCCAACACTGACCAGACAGCCAAGATAGATAGAGGGATGATGGTCTGGGTTATGTTGTCAGTCCTCATAGGAATGTGAAACCTGATTTACAGAAGGGAGGAGGAGAAGATATCGGGCCTGAAATCAATACTAAATCCTGCCTGCTCAACACCCAGCTGCTCCTGCTGTTCTATACCAACTGGTTCCTCACTGCTTTGATCATAGTTCACCTTCATTTTGTAGCGACAAGGATACAATTCCAGCTATCTTTCTACACCAAGAAGATATTTCTCCAGATAGCTCTTTTCCTGGCTCTGAGGTGAGGTGACCTTGTACCTTCACTGAGAGCAGGGCTGCCTGCCCCGCTGGCAGCCTGCTGGTGGATTGGGCTGCTGGGCCTCTGCAGGAAAACAGAGAAAGCTCAAGTGCCCCTTAGAGGCAAGCTTGTCTTTGTCAGTTTTGAGCATCACATAGTAGAGCTTCAAGCAGTTTTATTTTCTTCTTCATCAGGTTTCTACCTGTATGTTTACATCTGTGTAAACACATACACACAAATATATATATTTTGACCAAACCTGGTTTAAAAACGTAAACTCAGAACTCTTCACATACTGTATTCTGCCATACCACAAAAAAAATGAGGTGAATGAAGACAAGAGGAGGAAGGGAGGTTTGACAGTAACATCTGGAAGAGCGGAATTCAAGACTGACACTCTAAATTACTAGCATCAGGAAACCCAAATCACATATCCTTCTAAAATAATGTCTTAGACAGGTAGAAGTTCACCCCTGTGCAGGAACAAGGGTGCCAAGCCCCAAATGCCATCAGACAGCATTGCCTGTTATGGAGTCACTGTAAGAAATGAAATGGCTGAGTAGTTCTTGTAACGCAGGCTCTTGTAATTTAGGCTCTGAACAATTTGCTCTGTATTTGTAACCTGTGCAAAGAAATAGGAAAAATATCTGAGTTCTAAACCAAAGAGATACTTCTCCACTGATTTTAAACCACCAGTGCTCTGCCTTGCAGAGGATTCACTGCAACGTCAGCTTTCTGGGGTTTAGTGTACTCTTTGCAGCCCCCACGGGCTGGAGTTGCGCAGCAGGACCGTGCTGACAGGAGTCTCTGGGGGAAGAAGCAGTCGATGATCTTGCTTGTTCAACATAAAGCTCCAACACCTTACCCCCCCTAGCGGAAAGAACATCACGTTATGGCTCTCGAATATGTAAGGGGCCTTAAAAAGAGCTCCTGTCTTTTTATATCTTGCATGTAGACTTAAAAATTAGGTTATCTCGGTTGAGCAGACAGTGAAGCACTTCTCGTAACGTGAATTTGCTCTGGCACGCAGAACTGCTGTTTCCCGTGTGCACGCCGTTACCTGAAGAAGGTGAACCCTGCCATGATCCTTCAAACAGGCTGCTCAACCTGATCACCTGGGAGCTGGAACCCGACGGAGTACTCGAGCGATGCCCGTGTGCAAGTGGCTTGATCTGCCAGCCTCAGAGGTAAAGAGCAGAGCTGGGCAAGCAAGCTGCTTGAAGGTTTTGAGAGGGGTCTCTTTCTGTGGTAAATAGATACAGAGCTTGGGGTTTCTTCCAGACTATGAAGTGTTTTGACGGCTTTTCTCGTCAGTAGCACTGAAGCTTTCTGGAACATACTGCTTTGGCCCACGCTGGTGTGCCTGCCTGAGCCTGGCAGCACCGCGATCCGCTGCGACCAAAGGTTGTGTATCAGGCTGGGGCTGCTTTCTCTTCACTCTGAAGGTACTAACAGCTGTTGAGGTGCAGCAGTACAATTTAGCTCTCTACCTACAGCTCTTGTCCACCAACTTCCTGTGTTAGATTGGGTTTGTTAGAAACTTGCTTGTTTTCATACATAAAACATAGTAAAGACATTTCAATACGTGCAATAAATATAACCAGGCACGGTCCTGTACTGCTGATCAGCTTTACAGGCCACTTCTATCAGAGGGGAAAAAAGGTATCTTTGCTGGCACTTCCCTTCAGTTTTAGACTAACCTGAGAAGCCAGTTTCCCCACTGCTGACTGAAGATCTGCTGCTCAGAGCTGAAACACTTCACACTGTGCAGGCTTCTTCAGTGTCAGAGAGTTTTCACAGAATAGGTAGGGGGCTGACTCCCCATTTTCTACTAGAAGCTAAAACTTTTTAATATACCGTGCCTTTAATCATGCTTTAAAAGAACAGTTATTTCATTATCAGCCATTTCCTTGGGAGAAAGTGACATCATTCCAGTTTTGCACTAAGAGCATTTTTAGAAACCCCACGTGCTATGTGTGAAATAAGCTCCCCAGTTCCGTTCCTATGCTACCATTTTCATTAACTTTCAACTGGACAGCATAGCTCTGGTAGAGATGTAGGTTAATATTTCTCTCTTCTTCTGTGTCCAACTCTGTTTCTACATATTTTTTCATGCAGGAAAAGTAACTGGATAACATTTTGTTTCATAAATGTGATCTAAGGAAGCAAGCAGACTTGATCCCATCCTTTCAACACCAAAATTTTAGTTAATGTGCAAGTCCCATTAATCTCAGAGAAGGTCTATCAGCAAATACCATGTCTAATGAAACAGAAAACATTTCAGATCAGGATTCAGAAACCCAAGAATGAATCAGGGTGTGAATACAGCTGAACTAGCCACCTACAGTCACAAGAATTATTTCTCTCTGTAGGGCTAGCACAAACACAGTACTACTGTGCGTACCACCTGCCCGTGACTTGCACGGACAGGAGGATAAAGCTGCTTCTGTGAACTTTCATGGTGAATTTGCAGGTTCATGTAACATTTTTGTGTTAAAAGAAACAGCCCATCTCTGCTTGAAATAGCCTGTGGCTAAGTGGTACTAATGAGTGATACAACACTGAAATGATCAGCTTACATCCTAGAGAAGATGGGGATAATCTGCCCACAAAGGGAAGTCTTAGAACTCTTAGAAAGCAAATCATACAAGAATACAAAATGTACACAAAATAAGCTTCACGAACATCTTTAGTTCACTTACCCTTTGTTTCCAGTGCAAGAGGCTGCAGCTTTCTGGAGTTGTCGAGGGGTGCCTGGCACAAGCAGCGGTCACCTCACCCCGTCACAGGCACCTGTAGCTCTGCTCTGTCCCACGCAGTCCCAAGAGACAGCGGATGCACCATGATCAAGTTCTATTCCCCTGCCTCCTGTCAACAGATATAAATCATTCTTGATCCTTTTAAAATTTCCACAAGAAATGTGGGGTGTCTGTTTGCTGGCAGCTGGAACCGCTTTTCCACTACCCTATTTAGAACAGACACAATGATCAGTTTTTCCAACTCTACAAGCTTGATGGCAAACCCCATATTTTCCATGCTGCTTTTCAGCTGGAGTACCACGTTTCTCCAGGTGGTATTGTGACATGAACAGGAAGGACAAGTCATCATGAGTGCCGGGAAGCAGAAGGGCCAGGTTGTGCTGAGGTCCACTGCCATCTTGTGTCCTGGCATCAAACAGTTCTGACTATCAGGATCCTTGTTCTAGCTCTAGGTGGGGATCTCACCTTTGACTCTCCAGCTGTCAAGCACGTCAACATGCTTTCATGTGGGGAGGGAATGCAGAGTTTTGTTTATTAAGGAACCAGCAAAAGACCATGAAAAGATGTCCTGTCTGACCAGGTACTTCTCTCTTGCCAACAGCCGCAGCACCACATCTGTGTGTGAACTGTCTGCCAACGAAACCAGGAGTCACGGAAAAGAAGATCCCTTGGTCATGAATGAAATGCCCTTTCTCAGCCTGATACCCAGAGAGATTCTTTCCGATTACGAAGAAAGCAGCATCATTCAGGAAGTGCGTAAAGAATTGGAGAGTCTGGAGGACCAAGCAGGGTTGAAGCCTGAGCCTGACTCAGCCCGCGACCTGGTTTTGGGAGATGAAATTTAAAGTCCAAGCACCAGGCAGTTTAGTTAGTGATTTCTAGGAAGTGTTGTCAGTGTCTCCCTTACCTAAACCCTGAACGCATACTGCTGGATAGAAGTGCAATAAACAAGGTCTTCAAAGAGCATCTTTTCTGTGCCCCAAACCTGCATGTTCAGATTAGTGCTGACTTCATTCAGTCCTTGGACCACACCTTCTGTCCCAGACAGAAGAGAAACACGAGTGTTCCTGCTGATTAGTACCCTCCTCTTGTACCTTAGAAATAAACTTACCCAGATTTGTATTCATTAAAAAATACACATAAGCATAAATAAGTTACTAGTGACTGTAGAAGTGACAAATGTTTAGAGTAAGTTTCACTTTTCTAGGGCAAGAGCCATTTACTTTGGACTGGTTTAGTCATTGATTTGAAGCAATTTTTAGTTGTTTCTTTGGAAAACAGGATGAGTGAAGCTGCAGGGTACAGATGCTGGGTGTCATGTCTCCCCTCCACACACACATTGGGGAAGGGTGGAAAAGATAAAGGATGCTCACCCTTTTAGGTGAATATACCCAGAGCTGCTTTCCAGTCCTGTACAACGGGTGCCATCTGCCCTGCTGCAGCCTTCACTGCAACCCAGGAACTGGTGGTCTATAGCTGAGTAGCTCTTGAGTGTTACACGTTCATATACAATGGTCACTGGCCTCCCCCACTACATAAGGGGCACACTATCAAAAAAACCCCACCCCTACATTTTCCCTGTAAATAACAAACAGCATGTGCAGACTTAGCCCCATATAACACATTGGTTTCTGTAGAGGAACTTTCAATTTGACCATTCAGGGCTCTGAATCTCTCCAAGGCAGAATATACCATTTAAAACTGCAGACCAAATAGCTAACTGGGCTGAAGAATTCAGATTGTCTGTCGTATACTGGAAATGCAAAGTACCAATACATAGGAGAGTAGTGCAGCTGCAGTTGCAAGGGCAGCACTCTGCCCTGTGAACACACCTTCTTGGGAAGCACCAGTGAAAGGATCTCTTGCCTGTACTCCACCCTCACCTACTCTTTTTGAGAGGCAGAGGCAGTGAACATGAATTCACTAAATCAGTTTAGCAGCGAGACAACCTAAACATTTTCTTGCATTTAGAGACTTGTGCTTCTACTTGATTCTGTTGCATCCAGAGAAAATTCTTCCAGAAGTGGTTTGCACTTCTAGCACACCTCAGAGGCATAAATCTGTGCATGTCACCAAGTGTCACTGTAATTACCCTCTGAAGAGGTCAGCTGTTTAAGAAATCAATAGCAAGCTAAGAGTAAAATCCGATCCCATCACACTTCCCAGCTGTCTCAACAAAGAGTTTGCTACAATGGCTTTTCTGCTATTATGGAGTTTTTGGGGTATAGTTTTCACCATCTGCTCTTGCACCTGGTAGAAGATGACAGGAGGCTCCAGCCAAATAACCTTTGAGGAAGCTTCTTCCTCAATAATCCTTACTGCTTATAACTAATTTGGAACAGTAGAACAGTCACTTAACAAGAGCACCTAGGAGACTGTGCTGCTTGCCTGCAAGTCTTTTACCGCTTCTGGCCTAGGGAAGTTTTTCAACCAATTCCTTGGATACTAGAATTAATGTTAACAACCATTACAACTGTGAACAGGAAGCATATTTCATCAGGAGGATTCATTTCTACCCCCAATTCTCACACACACACACATACACATGCTCTCTGAGAGTTCACTCCCTAATAAAATTACTGTGCTTCAGAGAGCCCATCTATACAAACAGAAGCAATTAAATATCACTACTTATCAACAGCATTATTCTCCCTTCAAGTTCCTTGATGCCTCAACCCCTGAAAGATAAAGCCTTAGCATTCTTCCTAAGTCCAGTAAGATTCTGCTGAACCAAGCAAATCAGAAATTCAAGGCTTTTGTCTCTTTAGAAGGCCCATGGTCAAACTCAGGTGTTTGAAATGATCAGAATGTAAAGCAGATGCTGAAAAATATCTCCCAGAACAACTCGGAATGTGTTCCAGTATCCTTACGCATTACAAAATCAGGGTAAGGATGCCCCTCAGTCCTCTATCCAGATTTCTGCCAAGAGTTACAGGTTTAAAATCAACTTCTTCAAAGAAGTTCTCAATGGAAATGTCCCCAGTAGGCCTTAGAGATTAAGCAAGCAGGGTCTGGAATTCTTTTCTCAATGCTACTTTATTCCATCTCTAGATTTTTGCCTCACCAAATGTCCGAGTTTGAAGAAAATTCATGACCCCTTTGATAGTTATTTTCCTCCCCCTTCCAAAAGCAGTCTATATTATCTATGTAAATGGCAGTTCAATGAAGTACTCTACCTACTGGATGGGACTCATGCTGCGCTTTCTTTGCTCCTGCTTCCACCTCACCTATGTTGGGCAAGAGGCAGCACAGGTCGAACAGAAGAGGAAGAATAAGGGAACTCCTCTGCCCAGTGCCTGCTGCTCAGGCTGCCAGGCTCCTGAGGAGGTTTAGGTTGCTGCGGGTCAGCACGCAGGGAAGAACTGAACCTTCAGTCACTGAAAATCCTTCTTCCCCTTCCTGGAGCAGAACTTAGCTGCCAATCCTATCTGGAGCTTCGAAGTTTCACTGCAGGGGAATTCAGTTCTGGAAAAAGAAACTTAAGAGTTGAAAACTGTGGTGTGAATAGAAGAGGAGTAGCAGGCAGATTATAAAGCAGGTCCTGCAGGAGGGTGCACAGGCGTGGGGTGGGTGTGCGCGTACACACGCAGCCTCGCGATTCAGCGGGGCCCTGGGAAAGGCCGTTGCCAGGAAATCAGTCCGTAACTTTTCAAATAAAAACCACAGCATTTAATGATTAAAATAACACAACAGAATGAACAAATGTTTTATTGGCATGTTCATCGTTGTAAACAGCATCTGGCATGAAAAAAGTTTACCAAAATCTTTTGATTGTTATAAATTAGGTGGTTTTCCAAAAACTGTGGAGAATTGTTCTCTATTGATCTTTATTGACCAAAGCTAAAAATTGCTGTTCCTAGGCTTTGCAATGAAATCATGTTGACTGCATCAGTCTTTGCACCACAACCTGAACTACCAAGTTTGTACATCGAGGTGTTAGAGGTCGCCCCAGTATTCGACTACACAGAGCTACGGAATCAACTCCGGGAAAAATAGTCTGACTTTCAGTGGGTGGAGAAGATGCAAACTTGGAATAGTCTCAAAAACAAAATGTACAAAAAAGTAGCCCAACAAAACAAAAACTTCATTAACAAGGGGAAATACAACCCTAAAGTACCCAGCATCATCAAACATGAAATGAATACAAATTTAAATAGGCAACTATACTTCCAAATGTACACAACGAATGTCGATATGCGGAAAGAAATAGCGCGGTAAAGAGCTGGACTGCGGGGCTGCTAAACGGAGAGGCCAAGGGTTATTTACACATCCAACGCAGTATGACAGAGCTCTCATCTGCTTCCACACCCCAGCACAAACCAGTTCACCTTCCAGCAGCACTTCCGCCCAACGAGCCCCCGGCTGCCGGCGGCTTTCTGCCGACACCGCTCAGACCACCTCGTTCATGGAAGAACATTCTGAGACCTTCCACCTGCAGCACTTCCCTTTCACCTCCGGCCCTCCGCTGCCGCTTCTCTAGAACCAATGTATCAACATTTACTTCAGACTCTCTGATGAGGTAATGTGTGTATCAGTGAAACAAACAGAAAAAAGGATTCTTTCATGGCCTTTGCACAGCTTTTATTATTAAGCTATGAGTATCCTGTTTGAGGCTAGTTTCACTAGCTACTATGTGCACACTGTCCTCAAAAATTTCCACTCGTTTCCCTCCCCGCCCACTTTTTAGTTCTAATCTTTTATTTGCACATCCCTTTTAGCTTTACAGTACATTTGACTATAGTGCACAACATGATTCCAAGTCAAACAGCGACCCAACGGGGCACTGCGCTGCTGATTGGTGACACAGCCCAATCAGTGCTGGTGTCAGCACTTTACACCTAATGAGCGTCCTGCCGTAATGGCACTACACAGTAGTAGTGAACCTTTTTATTTGAAACAAAAAAATTCCCCAGGGAAAATGCTATAGTGAGTATCAGTCTTGAGTCAAATCTTTATTTGGTGCTCCATCCAGATAAATTTTTAGTGCTTTTTCTTTACGAGGAGAGTAGGTTACCCGGTGTCCAGTTTTCTGGAGTCTGCTGCTTTCTTTTTTCATCAGTTCATTTCTCTGCTCGTCTGTTAATTCCATTAATTCTTCAGTTTTATCCCTAAAATAGAAGTTGAAATTCAGATTAATACAATGACCGTAATCAGATTTCTGTAGCTTTTTTCACTTGGAGAAACTTAGTGGAAAACTCAACCAAGCATCATACTTGCACATTATTTTCTTCTCCAGAAACTAACAACCTGTCTAAGCCTGCTTTTCTAACACAGCCATTCAGTACCGCAACTGGCAGCAGACCAGGGGAAAGCAGCAAGGAACCAGCCCACGCTCCTGCATCTACCTGGTAGCTCCTGTTCTTTACAGAAAACTATGACCCTGTTTGGTCAGTGCCAGTAGCTGGAAGTAGCAAGTCAGCCAGTCCCTACTAGAAACTACCAGCTGCTCTTCCAAACTGTTTTCCTCAAGGCCAACACATTATCAACCATTTCCTCCAAACTCGTGTAATCATAGAACTGTCAGGGCTGGAAGGGACCTTAAAGATCATCCAGTTCCAACCCCGCTGCCATGGGCAGGGACACCTCCCACTAGAGCAGGTTGCT
>WTSP01005094.1:0-26584 GCA_025331215.1 Actenoides lindsayi
GAGCTCGGCGGCAGTGCCGCGCGTGCCCCGCCATGTCAGCCGAGTGGCTGCGGCGCTTTCGGCGGGGCGGCCCCGCGGAGCGGCCCGGGGGTGCCCAGGGGCCCGGCACGGGCCCGCCCCCCACCGCCCTCCGCTACCGCCGGCCGAAGTTCCTGCGTGGCGGCGGCGGCGGCGCCGAGGAGAGTCCGCGGGACGGGCGGGCCGTGCAGGGCACCGGGCCCGAGCGGCCCCTGCCCTGGGGCGCGGGCTATGCCGAGTGAGTGCGGGCCGGCAGCGGGGCTGCCCCGGGAGACCCCCGGGGATGTGGGGTGGAGGGTTCGAGGGTCTCCCGGGGTGCTTATAGGATTGGGAGGGGGGCGTTAGTGCAGGTTTGGGGGAACGCCAAGAGCCTGCGTGGGGTTGGGTTAGTCTCTTGGGGGCTGTAGGGGTGCGAGGCGGTTTAGGGGACTCCCGGGGGGGAGTGGTCGCACCCCACGTCTTCCCCACGCTAAACCCCTCGGCCGCAGCCCGGCCCCGGCATGGGGCTTCAGCTGCCCCCGGCGGAGGGATGGGCCGCGGGCAGAAACGGGCCCCCTGAGATCAGCTGAAGTCTCTCGTCCCGAACGCCAGGGTGTTTGCACCGTAGTGGCACTGCTGGGGCATCCCCCGTTCCCCACCCCACGCTCTGGCCAGGCAGGGCTCTTCGTGGGGCTGTTGTGGCAGTGGGCAGAAAGCCTTCTCTTGCAGGGGGAAGCAGGAGGTGGTTTTTAGCACTAGCAGCACCAGGTGTCTATCCCCTTGATGCTCACAAAGCGCCTTTAAAACAAAGGTAGGGGGAAGATGAAATTTTTAGAAATCTCAGGTTTACCCTTTTTAAAAGCAGAGGGGATGGATCAGGCAGAACAGCTTCAGATAGGAGCTGACCCCACATTCCATGGTCATGGGATGGCACAGTGGGGAGAGGAGCTGTGCAAGGCGAGCACACTCCCATCCAGGGACAAACATTATCAAGGCTGGAAGGAAAACCAGTGATGGTGGTTTTGCAGTTCACTGTGTCACCAAGGAAATAGCACAGCATGGGCTGCTGACAGGGGCTGCCTGGGGCCAGGGTGCTCCAAAACCAGTCCCTTGTCCCTGTGTTCCTGGCCAAGCTTTTCCCCCTGCACATAAAGGACTTGTTATTTAGGTACCCAGCAAAGAGATCCTCGAGTTTGAAAAGGGAGTAGGGAGGTGAGGCTGGAGGGAAGGTGCAAGCCATCAGCCATGGCTGCAGAGCACCTAGAAGAGTCAGCTGGGGGCAGGCACCTTACCTGGAGTGTTCACACCCCCAGGGTTATCAATGCCGAGAAATCGGAGTTCAACGAGGACCAAGCAGCCTCCTGTCAGATCTCCATCCGGAGGAGAGAGCCGGGCCTGGAGGAGGATGAGGAATGGCTGATCCTGTGCTCCACACAGGTATAGCCCCCAGGCGGGCTGTGCTCACCCTGCTGCTAGCCCTGGTTACCACTCAAGGGTCCAAGTACAGGAAACATGGAGTTGCTCCATCAGTCCTACATGCCCATGTGCTGAAACCCTTCCTTGGACATATTTAGGGGACCCACATACCCTGTGTCTAGCCAGCAAACACCCAGCTCAGCCCCTATGTACCATTTCTACTTCCATGGCCCTTGACTTGCAGCACTTGAGGTCATCCAAGCCCTTTACTTGATGTCTTCCCCTTTGCTTTACCGTCCATGCTTTGCTTTCAAGGGCTGGTGTGTGTTGTCATCACTCAGGGACAGCAGCATGAACAGGCACAGTGGATGCTCTCACCTGGGAGGGGCTCTGCCTCACCTCTTATAGAATGCCTCATCTCCCTAAACCAGGGAGGAATAGCACAGGAGAGGGGGTGGCTGCAAATCCAGCCACTCAGAGGATGGGTTTGGCAAAGCAGCACATGGGCACCACCTGAGTTTGAGCTGCACAGGAGGTCAGCTGGTTTCAGGAAAGGTATCTGAGGTAGAAAAGCGAGGCGAAAGATGTACAGTGATGTCCGTGCTGCAAGCCTGCTGTCTGTACAACCTCTCCAGCCCCTGCCTTCCCTCTCTGCCTCACTGCAGTTTCTGACTGGATACTACTGGGCACTGTTTGACGGTCATGGTGGCCCAGATGCTGCCATCATCGCCTCCAACTATTTGCACTACTGCATCAAGCAGAAGCTGGAGGAGGTTGCAGGAGGCATCACAGAGGCCCATCCCCCCATGCATCTCAGCGGACGCTGTGTTTGTGACAGTGACCCCCAGTTTGTGGAGGAGAAGCACATCTACGCAGAAGACCTGGTGGTGGGAGCCCTGGAGAATGCCTTCCAGGAATGCGTGAGTACCCTGTGCAGGGCACTGGTCCTGCTGCTCCAGGCAGTCAGTCTGTCCCACCCTGGGTCTGCCATTCTGCAGCTCACCGAGCAGGCAGGAACATTCAGCCAAACCTTTAAGTGCACTGAGATCGCACCGGGTCAGCTTCACCTCACATCTGCACATCAGCAGTGCTGACCCAGAGCAAGGCTCTGCCAAACTGTGTCAAGGGGATACATTTCTTCAGGGCTAGATGGTGGCTATCGTCACGCTCATACAGCATGTACAAGTTTGAGATCTCCCCATCCCACTCCTGAAGTGGTCCTTAGTCCGGTAGCAGCAGCTTTGTTGGCCGTACCAAAGCATCGTTGTCTTTCACCTTGCTGGTTTCCCGTGGCCCATCTGCAATCGGTTTTGATTCTGGATTTCTGCTGGGAGGCATGAGGCAGCTGCAGAGAGCAGCAGCCCATCTCACATCACTCTTCCAACTTGTTTAAACCAACAGGATGAAGTCATCGGGCAGGAGATGGAAGCTACGAACCAGACGGGAGGCTGCACGGCCCTGGCTGCTCTTTATTTCCAGGGAAAGCTGTATGTGGCTAATGCTGGGGACAGCAGGTGAGCCACAGTAAAAGGGGGAGGTTGCTGGGGGTTGAGAGCTGGGATATAAGCAAGGTTTCCAGCATCTTATTTAATCCTATGGAAGGTAAATGTGCAGCCCAGCTGTTTCCTTCCTGCCTGCCAGAGGACCTGTAGGAAGGACGGATGCCCTCATGCCTCCTGGAAGGGTTTTGGGGTTTCAGGGGACTAATGCTGCCCAGCTGCAGGGCAGCACTGGGGTGGTAGTGCAGTGGGAAGCTCAGCCTGGCAGCTGTTTAAAAGCAGAGGGTGAGTTTAAGGCATCCTCAAAAACTTCCTAGTCTGGCCTTGGCCAGCCATTCCTCTAGCAGTGAGCTCCACCTTTGCCAGACCAGGCAAGCTCAGATCTGCTGCAGCAGTGCAAGTGCAGTGGAGTTACTTAAAACACACTGGCGTTTTTAAACGTTTGTGGGTGCACAGCTGTTCTGTGGTGTTGCTCTGCCTCTGGTTATCCCCAGCCCTGCAGCTGGCTGACCCAGGAGCTAGTGTCAGTAAGAGGAGGGCTGCTGTGACAGACCCAGCTCAGCTCTTTGCCTCTTCCCCTCGTAGGGCGATTCTTGTTCTGAAGGAAAACATTGTGCCCATGAGCTGTGAGTTCACACCTGAGACAGAGAGGCAACGAATCCAGCACTTGGTGAGTGACTCCTTCTGCACATCACACAGTCCAGCTGTGAGCATCTCACTGTCAGAGAGGGCTTTGTCGCAAGAAGACAGCCACCTTTCTTCAAAAGCCACTGTGGGGCCAGAATGTCACCTGGCACTAGCCAAGGAGGGCTGGGGCCAAGATTTAACCAATAGCTTTTAGTATGGGAATGCTTACATCCTCCTTGAGATGTGCTTTCTCCATTCTGTTCTCCATTCTGCTGCTGGGAGTGCCAGTCCTGTGGCAGGAGCAGTTTTGGTGCCCTACTCTGCTGAAGCAGAACCTGTTCATCCTCATACCTTCCTTTCCTCCTCCAGGCTTTTCTTTTCCCCAAGCTCCTGGACAGCGAGTTCACACGCTTCGAGTTTCCACGGAGGTTGAAGGGAGACGATGTGGGCCAGAAAGTCCTGTACCGGGATTACTTCATGGAGGGCTGGTGAGTCCTTTCTGCCTGAGGATAAGGCCACATCACAGAGCAGCTTTACCTGCCCACAGTGATGGGCAGGTGAAGGGAGATGGGGCATGCCCCACTGGTGACTGCAGTGGGCTGGATGGTGCAAAGCTGTGCCAGATCAAGTGCAGGATGCTGTAAGCAGCCTCCCCATGACTGAAGGAGTGGGGCCCTCCCTATCAGGCCGGTTTGGGAACAGTTGGCACGGTCCTTCTGAGATCTTGTGAGCTGAGGCTGGTGCAGGTACAAGTTCGGGGGCAGGGGAAAGGGAAGAACACATGGACATTCAGCAAGGGGTCATCTTCACTGTATCTGCTTCAGCACATCACCTTGCCCCTTCCTCAACCAGCCACCTGTACGTGGGGGCACCACAGGGGTTGAATCACAGTTGAAATGCACTGGGTTGTACCATCAGGTCAGACAAATCCCAGATTAGCAGTGAATTCTCTGTTCTAGGGGATACAAGACAGTGGAGAAAGCCGACCTCAAGTATCCGCTCGTCCATGGTCACGGGAAGCAGGTACCCTGATGCTTTACCCACTGAAGGCAGAGGCAAGTCTGCTGCAGGTCCTCAGCGTCCCTGTTGCAGTCACACTCTGGGGCAGTACAGCAGCCTTGGGCTGCAGAGCACCCAGTGCTCTGGGACTCTCCATCATGGCACAGTCCCACAGCCCCAATACAGCATCTCCCTTTGTTAGCACTGTCCTACTTGGTCAGTATAAACCAGAGCCCTCTGGAGCCAGGGAGCTGCACCCTCCTCCAGAGTACCAGCTGCAAGCAGACAGCAGCCTTGAGCCAGCCTGCCTCTTCCTCATCTCCCATTGCACACAAGAACTCATTTCAGATGAGAAGTTATTTCAGCAGACTCCACTTTGGACTGTCTCCTGCAGCTCTCACTAACACCTTTCCCACAGGCCCTCTTCTTAGAGGAGAGGCTGAGAAAAGGAGCCTGGAGAGGGAAGGAGAAGGCAGGGAGAAGCAAAGACCACACACACCCAGCGTCTGCCTGCTGGGATCAAGCAGAAAGCCCCATCACCTCCCTCAGCACTACAACTCACATCCCACCCTCTTTGCAAGGAGTCAGTGCAGAACCTCCTTTGCCAGGAGAAAGGAACCCTTTCTCCTCCAAATCAAGCCAGTTTTCTTCCTTGCCACCCCAGATCAAGAGCAGATGTCACCATGGGATTCCTGAGGTCTGTAGCATTACCTGGAGTGCATGTACTGACTCTGGAGCACACCATGTGCCACCTGGAGCTATCTCTCTGCAGGCTGTCTCCACAGTCACATCAGGCCATTGCTTCTGATCACACCTCCATCTCTGAAGTCTCCAGGGGCTGTTCTGGTTGATGCTTGGAGAAAGGTCTAAAGACAACACATAGGTCAGAACAAGCCTTTAAAGGTGTCACATTCTCATGTTTCAATACTGTTTTGCTTTGTTTGGGCCAGGCTCGCTTGCTGGGGACTCTGGCTGTCTCTCGAGGTCTGGGGGATCATCAGCTCAAAGTCATTGACACCAACATTGAAGTCAAACCTTTCCTCTCCTGCATTCCCAAGGTCAGTTGTGGCAGATGGGAATTGTGGGATGGAGTTAAACATGCTGCTTCTCCTCTGTAGTACCCACCTTCTACAGATCTGGCAGGTCTTAGCCGTGTCTGTTCTCCATCCCCTCTCTCTGTGCATGGTGCCCAGAGAATTTCCAAGACAGAAGAATCTAGAAGCATAGCAGCAACAGGATGTAAAAGCTTCACAGTGCCCTGGTCCCACTCTGTCATCTCTCAGAGGAGGTTACCTCCCTGACCCCGCCAGGACATTGCAGGATTGGCACTGATTTATTCCTGTGCTTTCCAGGTGAATATATTTGACTTTGCTCTGCATGACATTAAGGAAGACGATGTCCTCATCATGGCAACTGATGGCCTCTGGGATGTTCTGTGCAACAAAGATGTGGCCCATATGGTGAGGAGCTTCCTTGCAGAAAACAGGACAGATCCTCAGAGGTAATAGCAGCTTTGCTATTGTTTTCCCTTCCAAAGAACCTGGTCAGACCAAAAGCAGGCTAAGATCACTGCTTCTAGGTCAACTCTGGCATGACCAAGCACTCTTCTCTCTGACTCTGGAAACTGCCGCCTCATCTTTCCACACCCTAAAGAACCAATGCTAAAGCTGGTGTCTCCATAAAGCCACAGCTGAGTTGTTCTTAAGGGCATAGTGACATCGTAACCCAAACCTTGCGCTTTTTCCACCCACAGATTTTCAGAACTGGCCAAGTGCTTGGTATACAGAGCAAGGGGAAAGAAGAGAGGCCACCAGTGGATGCTGGATGACAGCCATGAGGCATCCTATGATGACGTCTCTGTATTTGTCATCCCCCTACACAAGAGGGACGAGGACTGACTGTTAGCACGACACGCAGGCTCTCTGCCTCCCCCCTGCTGTAGTGCTGTTTGGCATCAGCCTGAGACTGAGGAATTTCTGCTGTGTATCTACACTGCCTTCTAGCAAAGCTAGCCGCAGTGGAACCTCAAAATGCACAGCCAGCACTTATGCAGAAGAGCAACCAGAACATTAGCTAAGAACATGCAGGAGAGCAACAGTGGACAACAGATCATTCCCCTTACTCCTTTCTCATTGTTGGGCCAAAGAGAAATTGCAGAGGGGCCATAGAAGCTGAACGGTACAGTTTCTAAGATCATTGTGGTCCAGCAAGACTCAAACCCATGTTTCTAGTGACCCTTTTCCCTTCTTATTATTAGAATGGGGATCAAGTGAGATCCAACCAGTCTCAAGAGCTGGGTTTTCATCAGACTTCGACCAAGTTGTGTAGAACTGGATGCAGGAGCTAAAATGTCCCTCGCATCCATTTCCTGTAACATGGGATGCGCTGAAGACCCAGGAGCTGCTGCTGAGACAGCATTTGGCATGGCCGTGCCTGCAGTAGCAGCCCAGACCTCTTGAGAAAGTTGCTGTTTATAGGCAGCACCACCTCAGATCAGAGGATGGGAGTAGATGAAGCTGCATGTTGATGCACAAGAGCCTGCCGGGTAAAGAGAGATGCCTTACAGGTATTGAAGTGCCTTTAAGTGTAGTAGTGTGTAATGCAGTGTACAGATTTCTAACAGATCTTAGTCCACAACACTTGCTAAAACTTTACCTGTTCATTCAGACCATTTCTGATAGCAAAACTGGTTTTGTAGCTGTAGTGCTGGTGAGAAGGGAAGTGTCTCAGTACATAAGCTGATTTCGTAGAAGAGCTCCAAGTAAAATAAAACCAGTTTGTTTAAATTTGTCTGCAGTGCTGTATCTCAAGCGCTTACACTACTTACAAGAATCACAGTACAGAAGACGTGCCAGAGTTGTGCATTAAACTCTGAGGATTTGCTTCTCAACCTGTTCATTAGCCAGGCAAATTCAGGTCTGGACAAGCTTCCCCTCTCCTCGAGTCCCCACATTGGTTCTCAGAATTCATGACACAAGTGACACGATTCCCCAGTGAAGCAGACAAACCTTACTGTGCATTTGAATTCCACAAGGATTAATTACAAAGACTTCCCCCCCTCCACCCATTTTAATGTGGGGTTTGTTCCTGTCAGAGGTTTTACACAGACCTGGGATGGAGAGAAAGAGTCGTAGAAAATCGCGGGGGAGTTTTTTCTTTGGATTTGTCATTGCCAAAATCCAGTTTGTCACACTGTAGCTGTACTACCCTGAGGGCTAAGTGTCAAAAGATGATTTCCTGCAGTGGGAGGCCTGGCCCCAGGAACCTTTCTCAGCTGTCTGCTCTTGGTTTAAGCAAGAGATGGAACAAAAACCATTGCACTCCAGCTTTGCTTTTCCCCCATCCTCTTAACTTGAAAACAATGCACATGGGGTTCTACCCCTGTTAACTTGATGCTGGCTGCTGTCACCCCTACAGCAGCTGTGATGCTAGATACACATTCACTGTAATGAGCCACATCTGTTACTCAAACCAACAAGCTATTTCCTCACCTTCCTGCTGAGAAAGGTGTGTCTCTTCCCTCCAGACCCCTCTACCCAGGGCACCATACCTCAACCAGCAGCTGTCTAACAAGACTGCTTCCCTATCCTAAAACATTCCTAGGCAAGAAAAGATTCTTAAAATAGGCAGTTTGTGTAGGGACAGTTTCAGAGCTTCAGTTTCCACTACAGAGCTTCTGATTTTCTAAAACAAAGGGGCTTTTAAAAAAATGAATGATTTTCCCATTCCTCCTCTACAAAACCAGCAAAGTGTTATCACATGGGACAAACACAGTCATCTCTCTACAAAATATTTATTGTTAACAGCCACAATATTGAATTCTCCACATATGTAGTATTTTATGACAAAGCATAATTTGACTTCACGTATTTACACTCATCTGGCAGATACCACCTTCGAGTCACACTCCCCATAGCAGCTCGTGACCAAAGAGACCAGTTCCCCCAAGGCTCGCCAGGATCCTAGCCCCTGACCCAAAACCACGGAGAAGTCTCTTAAAGTGCAAATATAGTCCAGGGGCATTGGAAAAGGTAACCCTGCTGCTTCCAAACTTGTTCACTCGTACGCTTCTGCGGCCCCCAGAGTAGGGGCTGGGACATTAACCAAGGACTTGGGAGCCTCAATAGCAAAAATCTCTCCAGGTCTAACTTGGAGAAGAGATTTGCACCTGAAATCTACAGCCCAAGCAGCTGTGTTCCACCACCACTGCTTATTTAGAGGTGAGCTGGGGAGTCTCACTTCCCCTTTGTTTTGAAGGCAGGTCTTTATCCCAAAGAACATGGGGCAGATTAATCTTCTAAACGTGAAATTTGGAGGGGGAATGCTGTTTCCTGCTTGGCTTTACAGAAGGTTGGACACTCCATTATACCTGGGAGTGCTGGTTTTAATAAAGTCCATTTCAGACATTGCAGTCCTCACACTTGTAGAGGAGCACGCAGAAGCTAGAAGCTAAACTATTCACCTTTCCTGTCTAATGTTCTAAAGAAACACACGATACTCAAGTTCCTTGACAACACTTGTCACATTTCCCTCTTTTAAAGGCAGATGAAAAACATTGAAAGCTACGTCAACCAAGAAAGACATCTTTGTCCATGTGGGTGGCAATTGGCCCTGGGAAGGCATTCAGCTTTGATTTGGAACTGAGCATTAGTGCTGTGTTGGGCACAAACCTATCAATTGATCTTCAGAAAGCCCCTGATGTTCTCAGTGCATGCATCCCTCTAGACTGGTCCTTTGGTCCTCTTTTTCTTAATCATTTAACGCATAATGTTTTACAACACTGCAAGCAGAAAAGAGCTGAACAATGGTCTTTAGACAAGCGCTCAAACCACATTAGCAAAGAGCATTTTTAGAATAAAGGACTTCCAAGCATTACCCTGTGAAGAGTAACAAGAAAAGCGGCCAGAGGCTCTGTTCACTTCCTCAGGCAACAGGCTTGATAAAACCCTGAAAGACGATTTGCTACAGAGTGATGAAATTTAACTGTTAAAACGCACTACAAACCCCAAATACCTGTGTGATACAAACCACTGCAAAATATGGCTGCTTACAGAAACACCAACAATGGTAAAATAGCACCAAGCAGCCTGAAATGCAACAATACTGAGTTAAGAGGCGGCTGTGGGAAGCGAGCCAATTGTGAGGGTGGTGAGAACTGTCTCCCTTCACACTAGCCACTTATAGGTGATGGTGGGACAGTACAGTACGGGAAGAGGGATGCTGGTGTAGCAGCATGGATCCCTCCTCTACAACCCCAACAGCAGGCCTGTTTGGCAAGATCAAAAGCATCAGTTCCCTTCCCTCTTTCAGTCTGAAGGACGGTACTCCCATCACAGACCCATACCATTAGAAATCATAGAATCATTGAAAAAGGCCTGTCAGATCATCAAGTCCAACTGTTATGGCTCTAAACCGTGCAGTAGCATCAGCAGGGGCAAGCCAAAGAGCCTGAAGAGAAGCTTCAACCACAGCACCAACCCAGGTGTCAAGCTGCTGGGACAGCCTCACGCAGGCAGCCCTCCTGCTGACAGTCACAGGTAAATGCTGGACCTCAGCACGTGCTGCTGCTACCGTAAAGGAACCAGCAGTGGAAAAATGCTCACTCCCCACTGACATCTCTCAGCACAGCACATTTTCACTGACAAGCACTGTGGGGGGGAAAAAAAAAGGGGGGGGGGGGGGAAGAGAAGGAAGATCTAAACAGAAGCAGCTGTCCCAGAAGCTGATCTCCTTTTCCAGCAAGACATGCCATGCATTTTATGTATATTGGGCCCCACAGCTGAGACAAACTCTGCTGTCAATAGGGGACCATCTTGACAACTGACCTAAGGGAAAATGCTCGAACGCAGCTCTCCAGTATGGACTGGCACTTCTGAACTGGCAGAGAGAGCGTGCCCGTGACCATGCTTGTCACCTTACCAGCACTCTACATTGAGGGGAAGCACACGTGCCTGGGCAAGGGAAAGCATCAACTTTCCAAGCTGTGACCCAGCACGTAAAACCAAGCGTGTCTGAAAGGCAAGAATCCAGTGAACACCACACTGATGCTGAGCCTCTCCCAGCCTGCTGGTGGATGTGTTTGATCAATGCAGGAAACTGGAACCAGGCTTGAAGATCAGCTTGCCAGCCCTCCTGTGCCATTAGCCCACGAGCCCCTTTGAGCAGGAGAGCACAACCCTCTCATCTCTTGGAGCAGGGCCATAGCAAAGCAAAGTCATCTCAGCCACGGGTAAGACATTTAAAATTCAATTCTGAAGACAGCACCTGACAAAGGAAGCATCACTTTTTCAATGCCTTGGCTGAAAACCTGCAGGACCTGTAACAAAACGCATGATGAACTGAGTGCACATCAGTTTTATCAAGAAAGGGATACAGGTCTAAGCCTGGTGTGGGGAGAATTTAATGGAGCGTATTTACAAACCAGGAGGGGAAAACTGTATCGGTGAAGGTAACAGCCTAGACACCCCACAAAACTGGCCCACATCATATTCTTTAATATCTAAAAGTAAAAAAATATGGCCCATTCCCACTGCCCCCACCCCCCAATATTTACAAGCAAGATCAACCAAGATGATACGTAACGAAGATACACAGGCAGACTGTGTTTTCAGTCTCAGTTTGGTCTCTCCATCATCCTGCTGACAGACTCCTTTATTGCTTGGGACACTGCCCAGACCTCATCAGTACTCTGTGCCCTCCTGGATGCTGGCACAGCAAACAGCAGGGAGCCTTCGGCAAGCTCTGGCAGCGGACAAAACCTGCATGGTTTGTTGCACGCTAAATCATCAAAAAGAGGATGACAGGACGTCTCGTGGATATTTACAGTCACCTACTCTTGTGGTGTGTGTTCCACTGCAAGAGAATCCAGCATCTACTGTTTCAGCTGCAAACTGTCAGTGTTCACATTTGGCAGAGAAGTGACTTTGTATCTGTGGACTGCAGCAAAACCAGAGATCCCAGATGTGAAAAAACATGCGCTCATGGGAAGAACTGCACGTTCCACCTTGGAACATCAATAACCTTGTGCACTTACAGAAGGAAAACACATAATTACAGCTTAAAAAAAATGCCACAAACATTTTGTAAATAAAACAACACTTCATTGCTCTTAAAAATAATACTGTGTCAGTTCCAACTTCAGCTGAAGCCATCTGGGCAGAGACCGTAAGGTAAGAACGTGTAGCATGCCACATCTGAACATGCCAAGAGGCTGAGCAGAGGAGTCCTCAGAAAGGAATACAGCAGAAAAAGGTAAGATATATGGAGACGTGTGCAGGACCAGGAACACAGTCTAGGAGATCCAGGCAATTCCAATACTATGCTTGCAGTGATGGGCTGCTGTTAGCAGTATGGAAGTCATCTGACAGCAGCTGCAGTGTAGGAATTAGTCGTCAATAGTTGGCAACCAGAAGGCCTACAAAAGAGGAAAGAAAGAAAAACTTACAAAGCAGAACACCAATCGCTGCCACAGCACACTGCAGGAGCTTATCACTTGTATAAGCACACAGGCAGAGACTACCAAAGCACCAGAAACACCCTCCCAGCAATCCAAACTTAACAATCACTGCTTATGCTGGTTTGGTTTGCACAGCACATTCTCCAGAGCAAGCCAGTCTCACACAAAGTGAGGGTGGCAGCTGTGTACAGCACCCTGAAGAACTCTCACTTCTGCATGCGTGGGCACTCGCTGCTCTGCTTCCGTGTGTGTGCTCAAACCCTGGCTTGCATTTGACAGGGTAAGGCCAGGTCAGGCACAACCCAAGCGTAACAGGCAGGGCTTGGCTCTTGCCAAAGCCCAAGGAAATACCCATTGGTGGCAATGAACATTCTCACATTCATTTTGAAAAGGGTCAGCAGCTCATTGAGCCAGGAGGAACTTAAAGCACTTTCCTTACCATATTGGAACATGCACTAGCAAAAGTCATGAATTTTGGATTGAACTGCAGACAGGTGATAGGACCTGTGTGCTTCCCGTCCAGCACAGCCACCTTCATCCCACTTTCCCCATTCCAAACATGAATCTTCCCATCCTCTGAACCTGCAGGCAGAGAGGAAAACAAGACATGCAAGATACATGGGAGAGGCCAGCACAGAAAATGAAGAACATAACCTTTTCTGTCAGAGAGCTGCAGAAACGAGCATGCCTCGTCTTCAGAGCTTAACCTTTGCCGTTCTCAAAGTATCACTAGGGCACTAACAAAGCAGCACTAGAGCTTACACACCTCTACCCAAACAGCAGCTTTGTATCTTTGCACTGCAAAGAATCAACTGTGCAACAGCACAACACTGTTCTGGCAAAGAGGTTAACAACTACGGTCACTCGGTGGAAAAGGAGAGCTGACACCATCCTACCGCAGAGGAAAGATCCTCGCCAGCTGGCCCCCATGTGCGAGAGGCTGAAAGCTGGGTCTAAGAGTCATTGTTCACACAAGGTCTCAGTTCAGCCACAGAAGGAGATAAATATTTCACTTGGTAGGCACAGAATCAAATGGAACGCTTTAGCACTGAAGGTAACCACATTCCAGGGCATTATGCCAAACACCAGAAGCTTCACTAGAGGTGTCGACTCTCCTCATTGCTACAGCTGGACAGCTTTTTCATTTCAAAATGGCATTCTGCAATCTCTGAGGCTGGGCACTTAACATTTTTATAATTTAGGTCTGCTTTTGTCTCATTTTAATTAGGTTTCCTAATAAAAATGAAAGGAATCTATGTATTTATATGTATAGCCTTTCAGGGAGAAAATATTAAGAAGCACAAGTTACAACTTAGCACACATGAAAACTGAACAGAAATAAGTGGTTTGGAACTTTTCCCACTGTAATGTTCGTTTGGAAGGGTTCAACAGGAAGGTAACTATGTGCAATAAAGTGCTCTCCAGAGACAGATTAAACAAAAAACCCCACCCCCTCTTCTCTGCGATCAGGAAGTTCTCAGATAGAACAAAAAAGTAGTGCTGCTGAGACCATCACTCACCCAGGAAAAATGAGGATCTGAATACCAAATACCACAAAGTTAAACATCTCTGGCACACCAGCTATACAAATAAGAACAAAAAGGAAGTGCTAGAAGAGAGCAGCACCACACAGGTGTGCACAGCTTCTGTTCACAGGACCTGCTAGGCAGCAGAGTGTAGCAGTGACAGAAGTGCTTACTGTGGGATGCCCAACCTGTAGCACCAGCTTCAAGGAGCTGCAGCTTTGTGCCACCCATCTCCCTCAAGAGTCCTTCCTGCAGGGGCTGAGGAAGGGGGGCCTGGGTCAAAAGAGTCATACGCTGGGAGCCATCAGACTGATGCCTCCTGCTTCCATCAAGGGTATAGCAGAGCTTGTTCCACTCACATGAGGGTTTACAAGAGCCAAGTGAACAAGATGCAGCTGCCCCGGCACATCACCAGTGCAGGAACAGCCCGAGAGGGGCACAAACGCAGCTGGCTATGAGACCAGTCACCCAAGCACAGACTGGGGCCTGGCTTGTGGGGCTATGGAGGGCAGGCCACAGCATACAGCCCCGAAACGCCCTGAGGCAGCACGTGAGCACATCCTAGCCACAGGGTGAGGATCACTGATTTAAGTTATGTGACAGGTCTCCACACATTCAAACAATTTGCCACTTTCTTGTGTTTTTTGGAAGAGCATTCATATAAAGGAAAATACAAAAGCCTTCTTGCAGACTTTTACATGTCAGCCTCAAAAATGCTGAGTAAACTAACAAACCAGAAGACTGTCACTCCAAAGAAAGCTTACAAGCTGCTTTGTATTATTTAAATACATTCTGCTTCCCAAGAGACACAGCTTTAGTCCTACGTAACATACCTAATTTCAGAGCACTGAAATTCTTTCCAAGGAGAATTATCTTACCTATCATGATGAACTGAGAGTCTGGTGTGAATGATGCCTCCAGCGTGACAGCCTTACTATTGTTATAACCCTATGGCACAAAACAGGAGAATATGTAGTAGCAAGCGTGTCCACTGTCATCTGCCAACCAAAGGGCACCTGCTCCCCAAACTAACAGCATGTTTCAAGCAGGTAACACAGGCAAACATGCTCACCCCAAACGTATGCAGGATAGCTCCTTTAAAGGCATCAATTAGTCGAATGAACCCTCCATTCGTCGATATGAGGATGAGTTTGCCGTCGTTACTGAACTTCAGGCCTGTCCACTCACACGTTCGGTCATACTGCATCTTAAATGTAGCAAATGGCCCCTTCAAAGAAAAAAACATGGGGAATACAATGTAGACTCTGTATGCATCACTACTAACAAGAGTCTGTTTTTTATGTTAGACCAGGAAAAAGCTTAAGATTTTTCAGAAGAAAATCTTTAGTCCTACAATACCAAAAGGCAAGTGTCACAGTAAATCCATGTCACTGCACATGGAAGCTCCAAAGAAGTACAAATTCACAGTTTCCACTGCAAAGCAGAGCCACAGGAGGGTATTTCAACACCCAGGAGTCCCATACCCTACCACATTCAACTGCAGAAATTAATTTAAGGTAGCATGAAGTTTTCAAATGAGGCTGCTAATTGAAGTTAAAGAAAGAGCCTGAGACAGTATTATCATCATCTGACTCTCTGAAAACCATGAAATGAACCATGCTCAGTGCTTAGCCAGTTCATCTGCCCACCCAGTTACAGATGCCTTTGAATTTTCCACACTTTTTGAAAATTCTGTCTCCACTTTTGCCAGTGTTCTTCCAGAAAAAGCAGCAAGGAAGAAAAAAGCAAAACACCAAAATCCAACACCAAAAAGCCTCAACGGGAATTTGGAACAGGTTAAAGAGTTAGGAGAAGTAAACGTTAACACAGTTTCAAGAGTGTGTTTCAGGATTTGGTGACAGCACGTAGCCCCTTCTGTTTGTGAGATGTGTATTTTCCAATAACCCTCTAGGTGCCAAGTAGACACCCCAAACAGTAAGATGGAATAAAGAAATTCAGCCTCTGAGCACTGAGTTTAGACTACTTCTTGCAAGCTAGAAAGTTAGGGTAACTCACCTTGTCAAAAGAACGGAGATCATAAAGCTTCACCATTTCTGAATTGACTCCAGCAGCAAAAATCAACCCTTCTGGGTCAAAAGAACACACAGGCTTCCCCTGGAGGTGCATTAAACCCTTGAAAACAGAGCAAGTCCAAATTATTTTGTGACACTGATACTTGCATTTCTACCACTGCCCTTTAAGCCCACTGTGAACAGGACAGCAGCCTACAAGTAGAACAACTGCATTTCAGTTGTAAACCTTGAGGTTCTGCAAATGTTCAGAACTCAGCTTCTCTAAAGCAACTCTGACTAGTCCAGGTCATCACACAGAAGTTCCAGCTCACTGCAATGACAAAGTTCTCACTAGAACAAATCAAGTCCCCATTCGAGCCGCCATCCACTCAAAAAGCACCCAGAGAAGGAAGGATGATGTGGCTCTACTACTAACCACACCAGACAGTGCCACCAGCCACTGCTGCTGGGATTGACAGCAACACTCTACCAGTGACGGTTCTGAAGGAGACAAAAAAGTTGTATTTTGGAAGCAAACAGAACCAGTTCCAGTGAACACCACTGCTGAACTCTCCATGCCTGTCTAATGAAAACTCATACCTTCTGGAGGCCAATAAACCTTACACATCAAACCAGACAGATTCCTATCAGTGCTTATTTGTAATGTTTCCTTAATTCACATAGTAGAAAAGACTTGAAAAAATGGTAAAAGCCAGTAAGAGCTATAATTTTCTGTATCCTGACTTGCAGGTCTGCCTGTTAGCCAACTGTAACTGTGGGGGCATAAAAAACAACATATTTGATGAAATCAACAATACATTAAAGAAGCTTCTGGATTTCTGAACTACTGTTCTTCTCTACAGAAGTCTAGAGACTTTACTGCTTCTGTCCTTCCAATGTGGATGGGTTACCCCTGCGATGCCTGAAGGCGAGGCAGTAAGGCAGCCACTACTCAGGGCCCCAGGAAGTGGGATTTCTCTGGTATCCCGGCAGTATTTCTAGGCACTACGACTGCCATCTCATGGGCAAATGGGAAATCACAAGTAACGTTTCCTCAACCTGTTTTCCAAACTGCTGGATGCAGCTTCCAGTTACAAGTAATGTTTTGTCATTCTTACAACTTCAGGCATTAGAATAAATCACAGAACTGCTACTGAATTTACAACCCTATCTCATCTGTAGCAACTCTGAGATAGACACTCATCTCAAGGAAAATTTACACACCGACATTAAAGACATACTCCTGGAGAAAGGCGAAACTGAGATTTCTTGTCAGAAAAAGCTTTGTTTTAAGACAGATAAAACCCTTTTGTAGGAAATGTACTCTTTTCTTTCTTCTGCATTTACAGTTACATCATTGGGAATAAGCAAATAGCCCTCTCTCATAAGCAAAATAGTCCCAGTGAGATGGGACAATGAGAGCACAACTCTACGTGTCCTGATAGAGGGAAAGACCAGCTCATCACAAGTAAGAAGTGGAGATTCTACTCTAGCCTTTCACTACTGTCCCTGCTGACAGCTCTTGTACTTTTCTCAGCCCACACAAGCCCATTTCCACTAAAAAAGTAAAGTACTGCAGCAAAATAAATAAATATATAAAAACATATCCAGTTTTACCTGGCTAGAAAGTTCAATCTGCTCACAAACAGGTCTGATGAACAACAAAGGTGATGCAAGAAGGGGCAGAGCACACGGCTGCTCTGTTACGTTACATTATCAGCTTCTTCATCAAATGTAACTTCATCAAGGCATCAATTTTCAACACACATTACAACCACTCAGGTAAGATGCATTCCCAGCTCAGGAGAGAGACTGGCCAGAAGAAGACACACTGCACAGTGTAGCAGCCTGATGAACAAGCTGATGACACTCAGCTCTTCTCTTGTTTCATCAGCTGTGGGTGTTATTTCTTGCTCTCCTCAGCACCTCTCCAGCAGACATAGGTGACAGTGAGTGGTGTTACACAATGTGACATACATATCACACAGATTTGTGATCGAGGCTCCTTCAGCATTCCAGGAAGGTGTCAACACTACATCAGCAGCATACATTTCTGGCGCTATTTTTATTTTATAACAAGCACACATCCATTTTTCATCCTTCTAAGTGAAAATGTAACATGCTCCGTGGATGAATTTGATATCCTACCTGGCAATTTGGAGAGCGGAGATCCCAGAGTCGAATGGTTTTATCAAGGGATCCAGAAATAAAAGTATCATCCACTGGAGACATTGAAAGCGCAACCACTCTGCAACACAGACCACACATGCATCAGAAGCACGTAAAAGGGGTGAAGCAACACCTAACCCAGCAGCTGTGCACAAGCTCTTAACTGCTGTGAACATTTCTACAAAGTGAAAACCAGAGTGTAACGTAACTCCAGCTCATCACAATCATCATTTCAATTTCTCCTGTACTGTCTCCAAGCCACATCTTACCTTTTTGTATGCCCCGGAAAATAGCGAATGTATTTGTTGTCATGCAGGGAGAGGTATCGGATTGTATCTGAAAACAAAGAAACCATAAACTTCATTATACCATGAACCAAACTTTATCTAAAAGTGGTCACAGAGTAAACTTGGTCTCCACAGCAAGAGCACTCTTGCCACAGCAAAAACATCCGGTCATTTGATTTCAGGTCAGTCTTTCAAACAGAATTAAGTTAGAAACAAACATAAATCAACTTAGTTCCCAAGGCAGAACTGAAAATAAGGCACCAAGAAAAGATACTTCCCACAGTCTGAAGTCATATTACATCTTAAAGGCAAACTGTCATGTCATTTATGCAAGTTAGTTTCAGAGCTGTTACAATTTACCTACCTGCAGGTTTTTATTCCATCACTATCAGAAAATGAAGAGTATCAAATTTACAAAGGTTATACTACCACTTTTTTTGTCTATACAGAATGAATCTTGCTGTCTTACCACACACACATCCAGCAAGTAGGTTTCCAGCTAAAGAGTAAGCATTAGGAAATGTGCTAATTCTAGCATTTAGCCAAAGAGAAGATAAAAACATGAACTTAAAAGCCAGGACAAGACCATGAAAAAGAAGCAAATTTTTTTATTGTTTGTTTTTTGGTACATCTGAAAATCAACAGCTTCACACATTCTCTGCACTTAGAGCAGTTAAGCTTTAAGAAGGGGACAGCGGAGTAATTTAAAGCTTAGTCCACTTAAAGCAATCTTAAACATATATTGAATAAATCAGGGCAGCACCACAGCATTTCTCAAGTGGCAATTTTATCACAGGTATAGATGAACATACCAAGAGTAGCCCAGAGTTTTGGAAGATACAGTTGAGACTTCCTCCCAAGATTAAAAGAAATCCTTGTAAGAGGAAACAAAGCACAGAAGCCACTTTTTAATCTTTATGTTCAGATCCATCTGAGCAATGAAATGTGAAGAGCTCAAATCAAACCTCTGATATCAGAAGCAGCAGCAGCAAGATCCCTTCTCACACTATTTAGAGAACACCAGTTTAAGCTACTGCTGGATGAAAGAGACTGGCATTACGGACCTGCTTTTGACTCAGAAGAAGAGGAGCCACGGGATGCGGAGAGCATTTTAACACTCATAAGGGCTACTGTCTTCAGAACTTTGAAAGGTTCATTCAGCAAAACTTAATTTCTGTGAGAAAAGGATCAAGTCACCATTTTTGCTGGAGGTTTCATATCAAGCTGAGGTCAGAGTTCCAGACCACCCTCTTTGAGAAGAAAACTAAAGCTGACTGATTGAAATGGAACACTGACATTCATGTATGGTGTGACACACCATTCTGGAAGGGTTTAAGTGACCTGTGGTGAGTACCCAACACCAGCCTCATGCCCAGTCACGGCTAGAACTGACAGACTTCAGCCCCGCTGTTAAGACACATTTCTAGTTTTTCCTGCAAGAACCGTTGTTACCTGATTTCTGAAGTGTCCACGCAGAGTTTCATCTTCCTTTGCTCAAGAGGAAGCATCGGGGAACCGTGTTCCTTTGTGATCCGTTTTGTTGGCAATGCTCTGTCCCAGGCAAGGCAGTGGCCTGTACAGTTATCTCCTGTACCGGGTGGTATCATAGACCCTCAAACTGTACAAACTACTACCTCAGCCTGGAATCAGGCAGCAGGGACTAGGTGCAAAAGTCTTGAGGAAATCTTCAGAAGTTAAGTGGATTGGTAGAAACTCAAACACATAAAACACTCGGGACAAAGCACCAGCACTCCTATAACATGTTCCTGGCTCCATTTTCCCTCCTGATAACTGCGTAACAGGTTGGATACGATGCACCTTGACCAAAACTGCCTGCATTAAGGACTCCAGAGAATCTGGATGCTGACAGAACACACTGATGGTTTTATGAGGCTTATGGTTCATAACAGCAACAAAAACTTTCACATTCTATCTTTTTCTTCTTAACAAGCATTTATCATAATGTTACCCGGCAGGATGAAGACTCTTAAGTTTTAGTTCCACAAAAGGCTTGCCAGTGCTTGCAAACAAAAACTCACAATACAAAATGGCATTAGAAATGCTTCATTAAATTGTTAATCAGTTGTAAATTCAGTAACAGCCAAGCCAGAAATGTGACAACAAAATAACACCTTAGTACAAAAAAAAAGTAGGCTGTGATTCCCACCACACTTTTAATCCTTTTACACCATTAAATCCAATTTAATTGGAAACTTCCTTTTCCTCTAGTTTCAGGCCCAGCTTGCTCTAGTTTAACCTGGCTTCCTAACTCTCAACTTCCATCTGCTCTAAATTCATACTCTTTAAATTCCTTAATTAATCTAGCACACACCACAAGGCACTAGTACCTCTACTGTCAAGTTCCATCTCTGCAAAGGGAAAACCAAACCAAAGCCACTACTCCAGAAATCATGAGGAGTTTAGAAATACAATGTTAAAACCCATTTACACAGTGCCATGCTCTGAGACTCGCTCACTGAAAAACTCAGACAGTGACTACTACAAATAAAGAGACAAAATTTGGAATTAACAGTAGTTGTTTCCAACCTTAGGAAGACTTAATGTAACTATCTGTACCAGCTCTTCAATCTGAATTTTAAATTGAGCTCAAATACTTTAATAGAGAGCCTGTCATGAAGCTCTAGACACCCTTTGATGTCAACAGTATTACAGAGCACAGCTATCACAGGCACTGACTGTGAAGAAACAGCATGAAAATGGGTATTCTGTCTACATGGAAAAAGCAGGTTAACAGAAGCAAAGCTAACCTCAGAAGAGCTCTGCAACCTCCCCCAGGTTTGGCTGCTGGCCTGCTGAGCGACCTGAACTTCCTGCCTTCCCTGCTGTGTACAGATCATGGAAAGACCCTTCCCTCCCTTCGCAGCTGACTTGTGTGTAGCAGACAGAGCCATGGCGTTGAGTCCATCTTCCGGCCACACGCTCCTTCCACCTCACTTCACACGTAAGAAAGCACAGAGGCTGACTGACAGCACTGGCATCGAACAGCGAAGTGAAGAGCAGAGAACAATGTTTCATCTCTTAGCTATTGCAGCAATGAGCAAAACTCACATCAGCACGCTTGAGGGAGTATCAGAGAGTTGTGTGTTAGAGTCGATCATAAATTTCTCTGTCTCTGACAGTACATTTATCACAAAAAAGTTGCTACAATTATTTCTCAGCTCTTTAGAGATATTTATCTAGGCACATCATTTTAAGTGTGAGGAGATTAAACATGCTTAACTCCAGTGGATCACTTACCATCTATTTTGTTGGAGCTGTACACAACAGTGTTGGCAGCGTGTGTGTACCTGATGAGGTCCACTCCATACTTCTTGCTGTACAGCGTTCTCTTTGGTCTGTCAGGAGGAAGCAGAAACGATTGCACTCACTGCAACTAAAAGCTCAAACCGAAACTCACCACATGAACAAGGCCTGTTGACATTGAGATATTACAAGATTGTTTCAGGTAGTCGAATATTTTTATACACAGAAAGAAGAGCTTTTGCATTTGATTTTCAAACAAGCACCTTGGTGCTTTCTCCAAGACCATCCCCAGGCTTGAGGACTTCCCTGTAACACCTGCAAAACGCACTTATTTGTCTGCTCCACAAATTATTTTTCCCCATGATATCCACTGTAAAAAGAACACAAGGAGCCAGCATAACAAGCCCTTAATGTCAAGCAGTACTGTCTTAGCATTCCCTTGCCCATCCAAATCTCTAATTGTTATGCTGCTTATTTTAGAGAGAGAATAATTTGTCCTTTATTTTTGCTACTTCGACACCTAGAACAGGGTATCTCATTTAGCATAGGGCTTCTCAGTATTAGCACAAACACACATATATACTGATAGTCTATAAAAGCCATGGCAACCCCACCCAGGGCACTCAAACTACCAGAGAATACCTCCTATCCCATCTTAATTAAAGTATGAAACTCAAATGTACCATTTTACAACAGAATTAAAGACATTCTAGTGAGAATGAAAGCAACATACCGTACTGGATTTTTAGGGATCTGGCAAGCAAGTGATGTACTGCAGTACTAGAAATTTAAACTACAAAATAAACTTACAAGTAGCTGGCTAATAAGCAGTTAATAA
This sequence comes from Actenoides lindsayi, assembly GCA_025331215.1. Classification (NCBI taxonomy): domain Eukaryota; kingdom Metazoa; phylum Chordata; class Aves; order Coraciiformes; family Alcedinidae; genus Actenoides; species Actenoides lindsayi. The sequence continues at coordinate 22,091 of WTSP01005094.1, forward strand.
GCTGGTTAATAATTGCAGCAGCACCTGTTGAAGCAGTGCAAGGTCTCTACCACCCTCCTTCCCCTTCCTTCCTCAGCTGAGGTAGGACAGAGGTTTCAAAGCCAGGCAGTCAATCAACAGGGGTACCAATCAATACCAGAAATAATACAAGCTCTTCCAGGAGTTATTTCTAATGCAGAAATTAATTAACTCTGGTTATTACACAGACCCACAAAATATTTTCCCAACACAAACCAAAGATGACAGCATAGAAACGGAAACAAACAGCAGCAGTGGTTTAAACCAATACTGCTGCCAAAAGCAAAGTTTATCAGACTACACCCTCAGACAAGGTATTTCAGAAAATACTCAACTTTTTCCTTGTTTTCATCAGCCTCAAACTGACACACCCAGAGCACAATCTGGAAACTCTTCATATCAGAACAAAAGTAGACTTTCACTCTTATAGGTTAATTCTCAAACAGTAGAAGCCCTAGGACTTCAAACAAACTTACTGAAAACAAGCTGCCATTAACTGAAAGCCAATACAGCAATTGTAATTAAAACCCCTACACCACATGTACCATTTACACCAAATCCCAACAGATTCTTCCTCAGTTCCTCCAGTAGATTTTAAAAACCAATTTTCAGAGACAAACTGAGAACAACACATCAAGTGTAAATTTCGACACCAAAATTCTCTAACATTATGCCTGAGCCACTTTCCCATAGTATTCTCTGTAGTTAGCTCAGCTTTGCTGTTGACCAAACTCTAAAACAAACAAACACACCCACCCTCAAAACATACTATAACTCTCATGCCTAGTTTGTCTCTTCCTTATCTATGAAAAGTTTAAGCCTAGAAGCCCTATGCAGAATAAATTAATATATACCAAGGACTATGCACAGAGAGAATAAAGATCAACAGATGGACAAAAGCACATTTACCAAAAAGGAAAGAGTCTGTGTTCCCAGAAAGGTGAAGTTTTCACGTAAGCTGATACAAGCAGAAGCAGGACACTTCAGACAAGACTGACCGCCTGTTCCCAATAGACTGTTTAAGAACACAAACAAGAAAACTAAGTTTTATGTATTTTTTTAAACAAATCATGGCCACAAAACAAGTCTAAAGTCAATCTATCCAGCCCACTTGCCAATCAAACAATATCGCCAAAGAAAAACGCCGTATGAGATCACAGTCACATCTGCCATAAAGATCAAACAAAACCCAGGCAAGGTTTGCAATTAATGTCCATGCCCTGATTTGAATCACTACTACAGCAAGTAAAACCATCACCCCAAAAGAGGCTCACTGGGATGGCTGGTAAACACCATGGCTAAGCAGGAGTCCAGATCCATCATCAACAAACACTTGATGCACACGACACTACAAGCCAAACCTTTGCTAGCCCAGCCCCGCAGCACAGCAGGATGACACACGTGCAGCCAGGAGCCTCAAGGGTTGCTGTACAGCCCACCACACAGCTCCATTCTCAAAGCTTTCAGAGTCCCTTCACAAGACCCAAAGACACAGGTGAATCTCTTCGTTATGCTTTTGAGTCAGCCCTTTGTGGACATATTTGGTGATATAGAACGGGTTAAATTATTAACAATTTAATTGTTTACACATTTTGAAACAATTAGAATCTCAGGACAAAATTATTGGATGCTCATGAAGGAGGACAACTTTTTCAAGCTTGCTGCCTAAGCTCAGAACATACATGATAAGAGAATCTGTGTTTCAAAGAGATAATTGTCCCATCAGCCCTTGGCCACACATCACTGTTTAAACTGTCCTCACACTGTTAGAAACTGAAGTTGACTGACATGGGGCTTAGTCATACTGGTAACGACTCTCATAGCTGTATGGCAAAGCAAAGCAAACTAGGGGAGGGTGTACCTAAAATATAAGCAAACAGTTACATTTTAATTCTACCAGAAGAATGTCTCATCCATCAACAGCAGATAAAAAAGCCAACCAAAAAACACCAAAAAACCACCACACCAAAACCCCAAAACACAACACAAACAAATTTTGCCACTTTTCTATGCAGAAATGTTTTAACGTTCAGGCCATTTGATGGAGTAGGGCATCTTACACAAATCCAGGAAGTGGGACATTTCCTCCTGGCCGTTGTATTCACTATCAATGATACAGACAAGAAGGTGAGAGTTCTAGGCCCTTGAAATGGTTTATAAAAAACCAACAACAACAAAACCACACCACAACAACAATCATACACAGATTTGATTTTTCATCTTCACCTGAATCTCTAGTGACAAAGTAATTCACAGCTAAAACATTCCAGGTGAGAGGAAAAAGTGTGTCCTGAATCCTAAAAGTTACACTTATAAGTCAATGGATAGTACACGAGAAACTTCCAAATTAATTTTATAACCCCTCGAGAAATCCATCTTGAAACAGGGGTTACCTCGATGAAACTACTCTCATCACTCTGTAGCACTACAGCAGATGACTATCGATCTTCTACATTTAATTTAATTAAAGCAACCCCTCTGACTGTAGAGCATACATCAGGGCTGGGTGGAACCAGGGATGAAAGGACCAAATGCCTCCTCACCCATCAAACTATTCTTTACAAGTTTGAAAGGGGAAGAACAATCAATACCATCCACATTAACATCACTCAGCCCTTCTACTGTTGTATATAATTAGGGTCTAGGATACAATCCATGTCAGACAGCACATGGATAAAGTTACCTGTTCTTACATAGATAAAAATTAAATAATTTCAGGTAAGAGTTCACTCTGTCAGAGGGGGAACACCAACAACCTGAACATGTAACGCAAGCACACTAAACAGAAGTGTAAAATAACATAAAATAAGCACTCTACAAAAATAAGAGACTACGGAGGATGCAATCTTTCAAAACACAGAAAGTATGACCTCTTGGTCTGCTTGAAAAGGCAGGAGAATTAGAATACCTGGGTCAATAGAAAATATGCACAACACTGACATCTACCTCCTGCCACTCCCAAGCCATTTCTGTTTCATTTCTGCATTATCCTGCCCTTTTTCTTTTTCCTCTCTTACAACACCTGTGCTAATTTCTCTTTCATTTTCTGTACCTATGTGGTGCTCTCTAGTCTCAACTTTACCAAAAAAACCCCACAAAAAACGAACAACCAACACACCTTGGAACTACATCTCTACACCAAGAAGCAAGTGAAAATCAAAACATTTCAAAGACTTTAAAGCAACCAAATGCATACTTGTACCCAATGAGAAAGATTCTAATGGAATGATGACATCATTTGGCTCAGTTTGTTCCAAACCTCTTAGAATACAAACGCCTTTTGCGTTATGTTCCAAGACATCAACTGCAAGTGTTATTGGTGGTCTTTGCACTTTATCCTCTGAAAAAGAGCACCACATCTCAAGCACTGTGCAAATTTATTAGGTTTTATCCATAAAACAGGACAAGCATCGTGTGATCAAAGAGAAGAAAAAACTGGACAACTCTGTTCAGTGTGCAACACACACAATTTATTACGCTTAGGTAACAGAAATCAATAAACACCTTGACTGATTAAATATAAATTAAGACAACGTTTGAAGACACATGTAAATCAGACATGTATTTTAACCGCACTTTACAGATAAAAGCCCATCTAGAGAAAAGGATTTACAGCACAGAGGACTACCCCTACCTGCAACGTTCCCAGACACCATTTAAGAACTAGGTTTTAAGGAAAACATCAACAAGTTTTTAGAAGTTGCAGTAAACACCCATCATACTATCCTCCCTTTTTGGCTAAAAGCGTTTATCCAAGAAGTTACACTCAAATGAAGTTGTTTAAAGTGGCACATCTGTACACTGCTCACAGCAATTGTGCCTTTTTTTTTTTTTGGTTTCTTTTGTTTTAATTAGTGAGACTTAAGATGAGAGAAGCTCGAGTAGATATGCCAAGGGAGATGGTATAGTGGTGACCTGGCAGTGCTGGGTTAACAGTTAGACTTAATGACCTTAAAGGTCTTCCAGCCAAAACGATTCTGTGGTTCTACGAAGTCAGCATGCACATGTGTACTAATCCCGAGGGCTGGAAATGTGACCAGACTGGACCCTTTTAAGCTTAACAACTATTTAGTTCTCGCAGCAGCAAACTCTCTCACACTTGAGAAATAACCGTCGCAGACTCCAGCCTCATAGAAATAACAAGCAGAGACACACGTAGTGCAGATAAAACCACAATGCTCCCATCTCCGCGCACCACCTTCACCACTTATAATTCTCCTCTCCCTCCTGACATCGCAGCGGTTCCACTTACTAACCTACGCTAAAAAAAAATAAAAGAAAAGCTGAAGCTTACCAGCCAGACCTGGCATCTCCTCAGCGCAGTCGCAGCGGTGCGGAGCCGGGCAACGCTTCTCCCCGAACGCCGCAACAGGCAGCGGCTCCCCCCATCCTCCTCCCCCGAAACCGCCCCAGGCCTCCCGAAGGCAGACACCCACCCCCCGGCGCGGCGGGGCAGCGGCCCAGGCCGGGTCCCCG